>DWTO01000698.1:0-19387 GCA_018244755.1 Jemadia pseudognetus | reverse complement strand
ACCCCATATATTGATAACAGCGTTGCTACCGGCAGGCAAAGTTATGCCAGTTGCTAAAACGTTTGATAGTTACAAATTTACTCAAGTTTGCTATTTATACAACAAATATATTTAAGCGTTGGGGTGGAGGGAGATCCCGTCTTGGCAAACATGGAATTCGGGAAAGCAACCTTTTGATATAGGTATATAGTATATATATTTTTATTTTTATTATATTTGATATAGGTATAGTTAATAATATAAATTTTAATTTGGTCTGCCTCGTTGTTGTAATAGTTTTAAGTCTATCTACCTCTTTGGGGAATACACGCGCGATTTATTTGGTTTGTTTTTTAAAATGTACTTGCCTGTTTACGTACATACTAAAAGACACCTTATTCCTCAAGAGTAACGATGCGTCATTAAGAAATCTTGAAATAATTTGCATACGTCTTTGAGCGGTAGGGGTCTCTTTACTTAAAAGACGGAAGTGTGTGTAAGTTACAGCAATCCGTCATTGAATTAGTGATTCTAAATATTTAGAATTTCGGTATGAAACAATTGGAGTTACTTATGATGGTGTGTAAGTTCTTTGTCTATCGTTGTATACACGAGAAAGGATATTTAATATGTACCTACTACACTATGTGTACCTACACAAATATGTTTATATCAACATATAAATCGGCTCTCAGCCACACGAGGTGTAATATTTCGAAAGACTATGGAAGAATCTTATGACGGTATTACGGGAACGCGCGAGGACGTGGCGAGATAGTACCCTTTAGTGGAGGCATATTACTAACAGTGATCAATCACAGGCTGTTATGATGATGATGTTTTTAATATTTTACTCGAGTTTTTGCACATGTGTTATTTACTTTTAGAAAGTCTTATTTTATTATACCATTATTTTAGTTCAGTAACATATTTCAAATCTACGCAATTCAGAAAACATGAAAAGTACAGTAATATAAATAAGTAAATATACATAATTATATGCTTATATACACAATATACAGTTTTATACACATTATACAAAAAAGTCTAGGTATATCTTAAAAGATGCTATCTATATAATTTTAGGTGGTTTCGGCTAGGTATCTTTATTTCTTTACGTACTAATGGATAGTAATGGTTTCTATTGATAGATATTACTTACGCAAATTTAAATCCTTATCAATTTTACGAACAATAATAGGTCCTGGTGGATAAAGTCGGAGAGTTTCCTTTATAACAGCTTCTACGTATTTTAGCTTAGATAAATCTTCAACAGTAATAAGTCTTTTGGAGTGCCCCAATATTTCACGTACTCTGTTGGAACAAAGTAGTCATAATTTCAAATTGTATTACAAGACATTGACATTTTTTGTTTAAGTATTTTAATTTGTCATTTTTAATGGCTCTTAGCCCGCATTGTTTGCAATTTGGTACTTACTCTTCATATGCTCTCTCTTGCACTTCTAAGTTTCTGGAAAGCATAAGAGCAGTAAAAGCTGCTCCAACTGCTGAGGTGTCTGTTCCAGCTATCAAAAGTACCAGCGATTCCTCACGAAGTTCTCTTTCTGTGTACCCATTGCTTCCACCAGACGACGATATTAGAAGATCCAATAATGTCCTAGTACTATTGTCAGTTTGATCTGGAAAATGGAAAATTTATGATCCTTGCTAGATAAGTAATTAACACAAATATTTATTAGTAAGTACAAAATACGCAAAAGTGAAATTTAACGAAATACGATCATCAATTTTCTATCAGGCGGTGTTACTCAAATATTACTTGTCTTTTAGGAATTTTCCACTAAAGGTCTACCTTGCTGGTCGCGTTGGTTGCAAGCGTATTAGATTTTTCTAAGATTTTCTAGTAGTGTCTTTGAGTCTGGGTATGTGCTCAGCGTATGGCAATACGCTCACTACGTATTCCATAAAGGGATATAAACGGAACTGGTCAAACGCGGTAGTGTACTACCCTCTTCTGCGTAACTCTTCGGGGATAATATGCGTGATGTTACGTTTTACACTAATTGTAATTAGTAACTTAATGTATGTGCTACATATATACAGCAAACATAAGGATATGTTTGCACTAATCTTGGGCATCGTTTTCGTACGTGTTACAATGTGGGAAATCGCGTGTGTGTAAGTGAGCTTTAGTCGTCAGTACGTTTGTGTGTAGCTGTGAATTAGCTCAGTTTATACCTGTGCCCATTTCTCCAATTTTCTCCAGAAGAGCCTTTTTCTTTCTTATAACCTAAAATCATAAAAACATAATAAATAGCCTGAGTAATAGTAAAAATGGTAATTAAGCTACAAGGTATTTGTGTTCCCAAATTGCGTACCTCGTTTACAAAATCGTGTATTATTTTTATGTTTTGCTTATCTTGCTCATACATCGGCAGGCATTTGTAAATTACATCCCATTGGAGCCAAACCTGACACAAGCGAGCTGACATGTTTGTCAAATATTCATGCATAGCCACCAAACATGGATGATTCAATTGTTTTTGAGCGGCCATGTTAACGCCCAATACCGTTTCTGAAAATAATTAATGCCTTTCAACTAAGGAGTGTATCCGAGCAGCTATAGCTATATCTTTTAAGATTATGCGGCAATAACTCCTTTACACCTTTATTGCCACATACGGACCCTTCTCAGTACAAGAAGTAACATGCAGTTTGTTAACCGCATACATTGAAAAGAAATTACAAACGTGCCAATTCTTAAAGCCAATAATAGGTACTAGCTGTATTAGAGTACATGAGTAGTATGATAGGCGCATTAAGCAGAAAATAAAAGGTCCTGTATTTTAGAAATATTGTACTTCTTGTACGAACCACAAACAGCATCCATAGTGTATGAAGCGACATATTTCCATATGGAGAATGTGTCAGCGCCTGCCATCGGTTGTAAGCAATTTGTCATTATATTGCTCTGTTCAACGAATATATTAACGAAGTGGTTGAGGTTCTTCGCAGAGAAGGTTGGCGCCATCACCTTGCGCCGTACACGCCACATTTCAGCTGCTCAAAAATATAAATTTTAATTTAATTTCGCTAATACAGCTTAGCTTTCGCTATACAGATAGACAAGGATGTAATATATATGTACTACATATAGAATCTTAGGATAAGAGGATTTTGCAAATATCAAACGCAAGCCAGGAAAATTCAAATTCAATTCAAATACTATATGACATGAACTCTGATCCAAACGAATCAATGAATCACCACTGGCACGCGACTTTTGATCGAGGAAACTGACATAATATTATGTAAAAAATTATTGTAATATATGTAAAAAATTTAAGCACTATTTAAACATTTTATATGCTTTAATTTTCATTTCTTACAGTACCAATAGGCCTTTCTAACTGGCTTTAAATGTTAGAATAATGCCTTATTGGTAAATGATCGGTTCGGCTCGATTGAGACATTTCATTGATTTGTTATTAGAACTACAAATGATCGCTATGTTCCTTAAAATAATAACGCACAAAATTGTATAAAGGATTTTGTTAACATTCCGTTAAATAAATGCGGATCATATAACAAAAAAAGACAAGTCTTTTATTTGTGAATTTAAAATTAATGACATAATGCTAATGAAAATTTATATTGTAGAATATGCTTGTGTTATCAAAAAAAATATTGTTTATAAAATATGCAAACGAAATAAAATGACAGTTAATAAATTAATTTTACGATAATTTACTACCTTAATTACGGTTTTAATCGGGCTTATGACGTTAATAATTTTGTTTTTCTATACAGTTCTATAGTATATTATATAAAAGAATCGCTGTTTTAATGAACATAACATTTCCATACACAAATATTTATAGCTGTATATTGAGGATAATTCAAATGTTACGTAACGTCACGTCTGCAATCCTCAAAGAGTTAGGCAGAGGAGTGTGGTACACTCCCACGTTTCACCAGTTACATTAACATCCCACTGTGAAATAGATGGTGAACCAATTGCCATACACAGGGCATATATCTATACTACTAGCCACTACTAGAAAATCTAAATTTTTAAAGTCCTAAAATGCCCGACCCGGGATTTGAAGCCTGCCAATGGGCAGTCGCGCTTGCAACCAACACGAGCAACGAGGCAGTAAATAATTCAAATGTGTTTTCAGAATTGCCCGTTTAGTTTGAGTCCATTTCGTAGGATTGAATTACATATATGTTAGACAAGATCGTGACGGGATACAATTACGGTCGAGAATACCTATACGAAAGCTGAAGTGTTTACCCAGGAACATATATAAAAAACTCACGGAATATTTGGTGATAAAATCCCTTAGGTACAACTAAACAAACCCCTATCGCTATAAAGTATTCTTATAGCGTTGTCATCATAAGTATTTAGTTGTCTTTATACGTAGATGTAAAAAAATGGAGAATTACAATATTAAAGTAATTACTGTAAAAAAATATTTAAGATAATTAAGTTATTATGGTCCTAATATGTTAAATATTTAATTGGCGGTAGATTTATAGACACAATCGGTTCTAAGTTGGTAAACAGTTATGTAATGTACGTTTTTGTTCGTACGTAATTGTTCGTTATTAAAGCAATTTTCTTTCTATTTAGAAAAATAATTTTCTGACGGATTAACATAATTGTCATAGCCGTGTCTAAGCTAATGATGCTATAAATTTAAAATATAAAGCTGACTTACTTTAACATTTTCTTTTATTTTCAGACATTCAAATTCTTGGAGAGTACAGTGGAAAGTAGAAAGTGGAGTTAAAATGATATGAAGTTAGAATTTTAGTCGGTTTAGAAGTTGGAGATTGTATACATGGTTCTGGTTAAACACAAAAGTTACCAGATCGTCTGTTATAAAAAATTCCTCGAGATATTTTCAAATTTCAATTTTAAAATTTCAAATTTGAAGTAATTTTTGTAAAATGACAAGATATCCTTATTAAGATTAGAAATGTTAGATTTATTTAAGTGTGTAATTTATTAAAAACAGAGTTTCAGGCGAATGAAAAAGAGAGACGCAGAGTTATTACAAATAAGATAACGGGCAATGTAACAATAATATGTGCATAAGAGTATTGCATAAAAGTACAAAAGCATTGCACATTTGTAAATTAGCCAATATAGGAATAAAATTGGAATTTAATCTAGATATTATAATTGCTTAATATGTTGAAATACGTAATTGATTGTATTCTGTTTTGTGTGCCATAGAAAATAAATAAATTAGCACGAATAAGTTCGGAAAATAGCATTAAGAGAAAATTAAGAACGAGAACAAATAGAAGTACAAGATACTGATTTGAAAATAGTTCTATTATTATTTAAAACTGATAGAGCTGAACTTAATGAAACTTATTTTAGATTTTTATTAGCAGAGTTTGTTAGACGCACAATTGGAAGTTGTATCTCTGCGTATTTTCCAATCGTTGTCTGAATTCCAATACAGTTAGATCTAACGTTCAAACGTCCAGGTTTTCAATATTGACTAGCATGAGGGACATAGCTCGGGTGCCCGTTTACTATTGCAATAAGACTAAGTATACTTACCTGGGGTAATAATCAATCCGTTCCCCAGTAGATTTCCGGCAACGTCACTAAACACACCAGCTTTATCTAAACATCTTCTTGTAATTATTTCAGCAGCTACAGCATCGCATGTTACTGAAAAATAATTTTCAGTCATTAAAATTAACTTTAAAAAATATTAGTAATTTTTTTTTTGTGTTGAGATGAGTTGATATAACATATGTGGACTTGAGGTGAGCTGATATGAGATATACCTAATTGATATCATATAGTATTAATCTTTTCAAATTTATTGAACGTTAAAACAATTAATTCCTGTAATGTTCCATTAGTGACCTTAGGTTGACGCATTACAAATACCTTGCAGAATATTTTGGAGAACTTTAAGTTTTGTGGGTTATTTGTGTCGACGTTGGTTTGATGTTATCTTAGTTAGTTTCCATGGCTATAGCCATTTATATTTTCGATGACTTTATTTTATTACCAGGTTGAAGTTTAATGGATGAATAATTTAATAGGGTAAGTCTAATTCGCAAGTAATTATGCTATATTTACCCTATTAAATTCGTCACATATAAATGTGACGATTTTCATTAAAGTAGAAGACTTGCAACTCTTTGAATCATGTAAATCCTCAGCTTCTCCCCGTCCCTACGGACAACAGATGTGCCGACATCTTGAAACGTGTACGTAGGTATCTAAAGGTAAACACTTACGGGCGTAAAAATCTGATCCAATCCAAAAACTCGTCGTTCCGTGTTCACTTTTGATCGCTTCTCTTCCTAATTTTTCTATTGCTCCCATTCGATCTGAAAATAAAATCAAATATCTACTGGGAACTAGTACGAAAAGATACCGCAAAAAAATTGCAAGATACGTAAGTTTATTTTATTTCTATTTAGAATGTTTAACTCTTTGCACTCGAGCGGCGCCGATCCAGAGCACGGCTGATTTCAAGTGCATCAAGGATATTAGCGTGCTGATGGGGTTATTGGTAGGGCATTAAAACCGGAGGTCTAATATGTGCTTATTTTTTTAATAGCTTAAAAACGACTGTAAAATGCTTAAACTCGAAGTTACGAGTATAATATGTAGTTTTCATTCACGATACTTAAATCACTCTTATGGATAGGACATTTAATTTATATTGAAAGTCTGGAGCTAAAGTCTGGAGTCAATATCTGGAGCTAGAAATTAAAGTTCAAATTACTAAGCTGTCATTTCACTTATTTTATGATGTAATCAATTTTTTACTTATATACGTTTAATTTATTGAATAAGACAATTGCAATTAATAATGCACACGTCAAAAGTACGTGCAGTGATCATTGATTACATACATACCAGAAAATCTTGTATTAAAATGTCCATACTTCCCCACCAGCAAACCATTGACCTTGGTAATAACAGCAAGACGTTTCAAAAACGTCATTTAGATAGAAAATTTTGTATTGAAATAATTACCTTCACTGGTTCCCAGGAACATAAGACCATGTCCTATAAACGGCAAAGCGGTGTATTTGTTCCTTAACACCCTCGATATTTTTAAAATTCTTCGCATCCTCCATTGTTTTCGAATCACGCAGAGGACCAGAACCGCAATACATAAAAATATCATTTTAGACTAGTTTTATGTAATTTGTGTTACTTAATTCGTCAAATATGGGTTTATTTTAAATTTTGTTTATTTTAAGTATAAGTAAATAACATCACTTTTGTAATAGTAAAATATTAGTGGCGACACAGCATATGCTATTGCCGTTGTATACGACAATATCAATTGTAGAACTGTTTGTATTTAGAAATAAATCTATAATTCCTGTAGTCAGCCAGCGAGTGTAGGACACTCCCACGTTTCACCAGATAAATATTGGTTTTCTTAAATATGAGGCTATTTTAAAATAAAAGTTTATTTCTATTATAATTTTATTTTAAATATAAAATAACATAAATTATTAATATACGTAAATTGTAAATTAAACTTTATTTTAAATATTAGATTATTGTAATTATAAGTTTATTTTAAATATAAGTTTATTGTCATTATAAGTTTATTTTAAGTATAAGTTTATTTTCAATATAACTTTATTATAAACATAAGCTTATTATTTGAAAAATCTATTCACGCTCCTTTTTTATAAGCAACTCGCTGAAGTACCGATCGTTTGTTAAATGTGATTTGAAGGTGGCGTAGGGGTATATTTATGCTTAATTTTCAAGATAATTATGCTCAACATTTTTTACTATATATTACAGTATTCATATTATTTATTAATATTATGATATAATAATTTTACATTTGATATTCATACAATATTGGCTTGTTGGTTTAATGGGTAATGACTGTAACTGCTGATTTGACAGTTGTAAGTTCAACTCTTATTCTTATTTTATCTTATTCAAACATTTCCTTTATGTGTGAATGTCTCATAGACTTGTATTTATAAAAAAAACAATTAATTATGGATCTTTTTTCATTTTACAAAACATCCATCTACCCACAAATAACCCTAGAATCAAATGCTAAGAACAACAAACGATGTTGTTTCATTATAAAAGAACAATTACATCACGATTACAATTAGACATGTTATACAAACTCATAAGACAAGGAACACAGATGATCCAAACAGTTGGTAAACATTCTAATGAGAAAATAAAATAAAATAATCAGAAAATATCCCAAGACATATTCCAGTTAAATAAATAAATCTAATACAAATAAGATGCGATGTGAGAAGAGTCGTACTCCGAGCATGCCCTAAAATGTGGACAAGAACACTGTATACTGTCCTAGCAAAGAGACAGTAGTACATGCGTAGTATTAAAAAAAATGATACGACAATAGAAAAAAAATCGGTCTTATAACAATGGGCATAATTCCTGAAGAGAGGCCTATGTCCAGCAATGGACTACAATAGGCTGATGATGATGATGAGTATAATGATGGTGATGATGATAACAATTATGGTGATAATGATGATGATGACAATATTAATGACGATAATGATGATGACAATGATGATGATTACAATAATACTCTTATTCAGACTTAGAAGTAATAGAATTTTGTAATTTGTAATGATAATACATAAATGTAATAATGTAAGGTATTATTATTGTATTTCCACTTCCTTATCTTCTCTTTTGTCGTAACCTATTGCGAAAGTTGTCCGTTTCCGTTCTTTAAAACCCTATCGAATAATGGTTTCCGCAATGACATCATTAGGTTCTAAATACACTCTGCTGCCCCAATTAAAAGCTTTTAATATAACTATTTAAGTATGCAATCGTTAGTCTGACATAAATTCTCCGAATCGAAAAGTGTTTGAAGAACATCACTATATAAAATCCCGACCATCCGAGACCAGACCACCGCTTTCTCTATTAATGGCTTTCAAGTTTTACGATGGCATCCCGGTCTTCGTAGGCGACTGATTGTTAATAAAGGCTTCGATTCGTTTTTAAAAATAGAATAAATCATAAATTCCGCTCAAGTCTATATATAAAGTCAAGTCAATAAAAAAGGAAGGAAATAGGTTGAAACTAGAAATTTTAGTAAGTTCGTAGAGGTAAATATAATTAGAGTCATTGTTATTTACTACTTTAAAAATCTATGTTATGGGTTGAGTTCAACAAACTTATTCTCATATTTCATAATAATTTAATTAGATTTTTTTAGTTAATTTATTAAAAATATCGACCTACTTGCTTTTTTTGTTATAACTTCTTATAATGTACGATATAAATGGTGTCTTTGTTTTCTATTGCCAGTTCGTTGAATGTACATTATATACATAAACATTAATTGTTTTAACGATTGCATTACGGTAGGTTACATACAGCGGTAGTACGGGTCCGAACAAATTGCCTACATATTCGACCCTCAATCCATCGTTATTGCATAGGAAAAACTGCTCATGACACTTTATTTATTTGGGAAACAAACTTTGTGCGCCAAGATATGACTTAAATTAAGTACAATAAATAAATGCTGTATTTACACATACAGCTTATAATGTTAGTATTGGGTTAGGTATGAAGTATTTCTTATAGTAAAGTAATTAAATCATACCATAAATGGAGAAAAATACATATAGGGGAATTACGGTATGAAATTGAAACACTGGAACACAAAGCATAATGTTAAGGTGTGTATATATATTACATTGGATAAAAAAAATTGACAAGTACATATTTAGATTAGTTTTATTTAGACCAGTAATAGTCTTAACGTCATGTTTATGTAATTCCAAAAAGCGCCTGTATACCATGTATAGCAATATGTTACTTAGTAAAATTAATAGATCTGGAAATTTATATTTTCTCATGTCCGCAAATAATTAATGGACTAAAACAGCAGTTATTGTCAGAAGTGGGATTCGAACCCACTCCCACAGAAGTGGACTGCGACCTGAACGCAGCGCCTTAGACCGCTCGGCCATCAGGCACAGCGGTGTACAAATTGAACGCATTTAGGTATTAAAATTATTAACAAAAGTTTCCACAGACAACCAGTAAACACGGAAAACAAACTCTTTTATAACATGAAGTTCTTTTTTTAACAGAAATAGACTTGTGTTTGCATACAATCTCACCCGATGGTAATGTACATATTAGACATTTTAATATCCTATCGTGTGACATTGTAAGAATATTTTAAAATAACCATTATCTACATTCTAAACGCATTTTGAAATTATCAACATGCTTCAACATGATATCGTAAGTTAATCGTAGCGGTTTCCGCAAGTCTTCATTGGCAACATCGAGAGGTGGTAGCAGACGGTAGTTCCGCAACAGCGACGCCACCACTAGCTTAGTTGACATCATGGCATACTGGTGTCCTGAAAATTATTATAGTTACATGTAAGCATATGGATATATTTTAAGTCTTCTGATCTGTCTGAATAACACTACGAAGAAATACAGTTCACGTTTACTTGCTAGGTCTGTAAAGGTACGTATTATGTACGAAGGGGGTATTATGTCTTGATGGTTTTCACCTCAAAGTACCTAACAATGGCGTGCTATCACAATTTTGTTGTTATTATTTGATACAGCATATAAAGATGTGGCCATCGAAGAAAATTATCGGCCTGCTTGTAAATTTATTATAAAAACTCTATAAAGAATTTATATATTTTCGGATAATATAAGAACTGATATTTTTCAATAGAACGTAATATAATCGTTCAAGACTACAACTACATAGTTAAGGCAAACGATGTTTATTTTTACTACATACATTGAAATATTTGTCTGATGTTAAATAATTCTATACAAATTTATTTAAATAAATGTATACTTTTTACACGGATAATTAAACGAGGGCTCAGTGTTCAGCCTTGCAGGAATCCAAAGTTTCTGAAATTTCTAAGTGATAAATCTGTGCTTATGGTGAGCACTTATTTCAATCTATTCAATGAAAATCACACTGATGAAAAAATGCCTATCGTTATAGAGTATAAAATCACTTCTTTTATAGATTATTTTGTCGATTGATAGAATTAAATGCTATTAAATAATATTCTCAGGTCAATATTCAACATAATACAATCAGTAAACTCGTACATTGTCACTACTTACCCACACAATTCCTGCTTCCATAACTGAAGATCAAGTAAGCAGCTGGATGTTTGAGCGATTCATTCATAAATCGATCGGGGTTAAAACATTCAGCGTCTGCACCCCAATAACGTGGATTCCGGTGGACACCCCATATATTGATAACAGCGTTGCTACCGGCAGGCAAAGTTATGCCAGTTGCTAAAACGTTTGATAGTTACAAATGACTACTGGTTATTCAACAACCAATATTTGTGTTCTGTGGTTGAGACCACGTCTTGGTAAACATGGAATGTATTAGAAAATGTATCAGGATGGCCCAGGAGAGTATCCCATTCTTGTTCTTTTTCTGGAGTGAATAAATTGTTAATAACACAATTTTTGTTTAGGTCTGCTTCGTTGGTTCGGTTCGCGACTACTGATCGTGTTCGGCGTTTCTAAGTTGAAATTCTTAGTAGTGGCTCGGGGTCTAGATTTGTACTAGACGTATGACGATACGATGAACCCCCGTGTTACCAGGGAGGGCACCACACTTCTCTTTCTACCTCTGCGGAGCTTATTATTAGTATCATTTGCATACGTCTATGGACGGCAAGGGCTATTTGTTTGTTGTTATTATCTGTACTTAAAAGAAAAAAGTGTCTTTATGGTGATATGTCATAGAATCGTAAAAATGTAACATCACGCCTGTCATCTCCGAAGACGTAGGCAGAAAACTACATATAATACAATACCACGTTTCACCAGTTATGTTTACGTTTCATTATATGTAGAATAGGTTTTGAGTCTATGGTGAGTAATTAAGATTATTTATCTTTAAGTATTTTAGGCTGGCTTTATTTCTTTACTTACTAATGGATAGTAAGGATGAAACTGATAGATATTACTTACGTAAATTCAAATCTTTATCAATTGTGCGAATAACAATAGGTCCTGGTGGATAAAGCCGGAGAGATTCCTTTATGACCGCTTCTACGTACTTTAGCTTAGATAAATCTTCAAAAGTAATGTGTCTTTTGGAGTCCCCAAATATTTCACGGACTCTGTTAAAGTAGTCATAATTCTATGTTACATATCTCACAAAACATTCACATTTTACCTTGGTTATTTTAATGCGTGATATTTATAGATAGTTACAGATTTTATACATAGTTATAGATGCGTGAGTTTTATAGATTTTACCTGTATATTGTTTGTAATTTAATACTTACTCTTCATATGCTCTCTCTTGCACTTCTAAGTTTCTGGACAGCATAAGAGCAGTAAAAGCTGCTCCAACTGCAGAGGTGTCTGTTCCAGCTAATAAAAGTACCAGCGACTCCTCACGAAGTTCTCTTTCTGTGTACCCATGGCTTCCTCCAGACGACGATATTAGAAGATCCAAGAATGTCCTAATTTTAGGGTCGTCAGTTTCATCTGAATAATAAGGAAATATTTAGTAGCCGCAGAAGATATGGAAACAATTAGGTATTTAATAAAAACACGAAATGCAAGTGACAATCTGTAGTCGTACTTGGGTACTTGATTGCGTACAAAGAGGCCGACAGCGGTTGGATGCAAAGAGTGGATGACCGAGCTCAGTGGCGTGCCTCTGGGAAGGGTTATGTCCAGCAGTAGAAGAAACTAGGCCGATGATAAGGATGAATGAATGAATGAACAAAATGGAAAAATCTGAGAAATTAACGAATTAAGATCATAAATAAACCTTTCCATGGGGTTGTATGTTTCAAAATCCATCGTATTTTGAGACTTTTTCACTTATTCCAGTTTGAAGAACTTAATGTACATACACGAACATAAGGACATGTTCGCATCAAGTTTAGACATCGCTTTGTACATGTTATGTGGAAATTCTGATAATAATAATAAATTTTTGCTTTCATTCGTATGTGCGTTTGTATGTAGCAATTTAGTAGCTCAGGTTTATACCTGTGCCCATTTCTCCCATATTCTCCAGAAGCGCCTTTTTCTTTCTTATAACCTAAACTCACGGAAACATGAAAAGTACCCAGAGTATTGATAAAAATCGTAACTATGCTACAAGCTAATTGTGTTGCCAATTTACTTACCTCGTTTACAAAGTCGTGTATTATTTTTATGTTTTTCTTATCTTGCTCATACATCGGCAGGCATTTGTAAATTAAATCCCATTGAAGCCATACTTGACACATGCGAGCTGACATGTTTGTTAGAAATTCATGCATAGCCACCAAACATGGATGATTGAAATGTTTTTGAGCAGCCATGTTAATGCCCAATACCGTTTCTGAAAATAATTAGTGCGTGTCAGCTAAGGGGTAAAGCAGCTGTTGTAGAATTGCTTAAGCACAGGTAATACCAAAGTATTTTTTCATTAACAATTTTGCGGAAATAGCTCCTGTTAATCTTTTTTGTCACATATGTACCCTTGTCAGTACGAGAAATAAAATGCAGTCTGTGAACCACACAAATTAAAAAGAAATTTCAAACGTGCCAATTCATAAAGCTAATGATAGGTACTAGGAATTACGGTACCTGAGTAGTGTCGTAGGCATATTAAACAAAAAACAAAACGTCCGTTATTCTAGGAATATAACATTTCTTATACGAACCACAAACAGCATCCATAGTGTATGAAGCGACAAATTTCCATATGGAAAATGTGCCAGCGCCTGCCATCGGTTGTAAGCAGTTTGTCATTATATTGCTTTGTTCGATGAATATATTCATGAAATGGTTGAGGTTCTTCGCAGAGAAGGTCGGCGCCATCACCTTGCGACGTATACGCCACATATCGACTGCTCAGAATTATAGGTTTTACTTAGGGTTTTATCAATTCCGCTTATATGAGAGTTGGTTTCTGCTAAGATATACTATGTTTTTTTAAAGATAAAAATAATTCTAGTTGTGGATATTTGGATATGAGCATTTCACGAATAACAAATTCATGCCGCGAACCTACAAGTTCAATTCAATCGCAGTAGTACGAATGTGATCTGCTCCAAACAATGAATGTGTCACTTCACTCATTTTCGGAACGGAATGCAATAGACTGATTATCATGAATGGTAGTGAGCCTCTTGCCTACAATGGGATCAAATCGAGGCTTAGGGCCATTAATAGAAATGCAACTAGAAAATTCAAGTTAGAAAAATTTTCTAGGGCCCGACCCGGGAATTGAACCCAGGAGGTCCTAATCGGCAGTCGCACTTGAAACTAACACGACCAACAGAGACAACTCATTTATTTATGAAAATTAAATTAATGACATATTGTAAGTAACCATATTATGTAATTAATGAAACAATGTAATTTAGATATATTTTTTTGTTTATGCCTTATAACCTTATAATTTTCTATCTTTTTTTATCTTTTTGCGATGAGCTCACTCAGAAATATGAATTAATTATAAAATTATTTTACAGTTCTATATATATTTCTCATGTAAAACACATACCTAGCAGTCATATATTACACACATAGTTTACTTATAAGCATGTACTCGTATAACACAAAAAACTCGGAACTTTTAGTGATAAAATCTTAATGATAAAATTTTAAGTGATAAAAGTGTTCATATATATTCATGTACTTTAATGAACCCTTATCCTTATTTGTACCCTAAGTAATAAACCTTTACAATTGGTTTAAATATTGCAAAGAAATAATGTTGTTGACCGAGAAATTGAGCCATACAGGAGAAATTTAATTTTTAATTAGAAAATATTTTTACAACGCAGCCGTTGTAAGTATTCAATGGTATTTATATTAAGTATGTACAATATCCAGTAATCCAGTTTATAGTTGCAACCGGTTTTAAGTTTATAGTAAGTAATATAATTTAGTTTATGCACAAATTGTAATTACCTTGATGGTCGCATGCGTTGTTAAATATTTTTAATTTCTATTTGCATAAAATAATTTCCAGATTGATTAAAATATTCGTCATCGCCGTGCTTAAGCTAGTGACGCTATAAGTGTAAATATTATATACTCGTATTTTGTTTTATTTTCAGACAATCAAATTCTTGGGAAGTAGAATGAAGAGTTAAAATTAATATGAACGATGAATTCTTGTCGGTCTAAAAGTTAGAAATTGTACAGCTACTTGGTTCTGGTTAACTGTAAAAGTTACTAGATCGTCAGTTACTAAAAATTCCATTAGGTTTTTCATATTTTTATGAACGTCATTTCTGAAGCAGGAAATGTAAAAAAGAGAAGATAGGTACCCATTCTTACGATTGTAAATAAAAGCTTTCATTAGGTAATATCCTCTAAAGAAAATGTTGCAAATACTACTAACTAATATATCACAATTTATTAAAATTACATTTTTATAGGAATATAAAAGGGAGACTCAGTGTTATTACCATCTTAACGGGGATTGTAACAAAAATATGTGCAAAAGAGAAAATATTGCATTTTCTGGAATTAGCAGGTACACGTTCGGAAAATCGCACTAACAATAAAATAAGAACGAGAACCAATCAGTTGATGGAATATATTTTTAAGCAAAAATTGCTTGATTAGTATCAATTTACTTTCGAATTCGGAACTTAAAGGTAAATTAATTGATATTCTGTCTGTTTCTTAGTTCTTTAATTATATAGAAGCGTTGACCAAGGTCAACTGTCTTGTTAGTGGTGTTGGTGGCAAGTCCTACTGCCGATCGAGAGATTCTGCACTGCAATCCTTGGTTGGGTACAAGTGAATATTTCTAATTTAGATTTTCTAGTAGTGGCTCGGACTCTGTACATATGCCCCGTATATGCTAATATATGCTCACCTTCTTTTCCATAGTGGTACGTTAAGTGGTGTAAAATGTGAGTATATTACACTCCTCTACCTACCTCTTCGGGTTCTTGATGTAATGTTACGTTAGTCAAAAATGAAAGAATCGAATTTAATATAACTTAGCTTTGTATAGTCAAAGATTGTTAGATGAACAATTGGATTTGGGATTTCTCTTTGGAAGACCTACCTCAGCGTCTATACGATGTCTGAATTCTAATTCAGTTAGGTTTAATGTTCAAACGTCCAGGACTTCAATACCGACTAGCATCAGGCACATAGCTCGGGTGCCCGCTTACTATTGCAATTAGACTAAGTATACTTACCTGGGGCAATAATCAATCCGTTTCCCACAAGATTTCTGGCCACGCCACCAAACACTCTAGCTTTATCTAAACATGTTCTGGTAATTAATCCAGCGGTTACAGCATCACATGTCACTGAAACAATAAATATTAATCTTTAAAAATACTTCTTCAAGAGGTACCAGTAATTCTGTAATATGGTGAGATGAGTTGAGATAACATATTTGGACTTGAGCTGAGCTGACATAAGATATAGGTAATTCATTTTACAATACTAATAATTTTAAACTTTATTCAAGACCATCACAACAAACTCCTATATCGTTCTATTATTGGAATTAATCACAGATTGTACAGGGTTGAAGCCATTATCTGTCACACTAGTCTACAGCGGGTTCACGCATTTCACAGACCATACAGAACATTTTAGAGCACTTTAAGTTTTGTACGATATTTGTGTAGATGTCGGTTAGTTGTTATCTTAGTTAGTTTCCATGGCTAGAATAATTAACATACTACTTTGGGCTGATATTATTAATCCAGGTCAAAGTGGTAAGCGTATGTCTAAATATCGAATATATGTAACTAGTGTCATAAAAGTAGAAGACGTGAAAGTTTTTAAATCGTGTAAATCTTTAACTTCCCACCACCCCAACGGACAACAGGTATGGTGATATCGAGCGACGTGTAGGTACCTATGTAAACACTTACGGGCAAAAAAATCTGATCCAATCCATAAACTTGTCGTTCCGTGTTCACTTTTGATCGCTTCTCGTCCTAATTTTTCAATTGCTCCCATTCGATCTGAAAATCAAAACACATACTGAGGACTAGTACCCAAAGGTACTGCAAAAAATGTCTATGCCACATGGATAACAAGTTTAAGACTCCAAGAACCCGGTGTCAAAGTTATTTCACTCAAATATATCATCGTTACCATCATGATCATGAACATCGTCATTATCAACCTATCTCAGTCCACTGCTGGATATATACCTCTCTCAAAGAGCGCAATCGCGCCCTGTTTTCGGCTTACCACAGTCTTCTACCACGGCTTCTGCCTACAATTTTTAGCAGGCCGAAGCGCGTCCTACATTACGCTGGTGAGCCACGGTCTCCACTCCAGAATTCATTTACTCCACCGATTATGTGTTCTTCGGCAAATATGCCCAGGCCATTGCCCTTCAACGAGCTAATCCTTCCAGCTATGTTGAGGATTCCGGTTCTCTTTCAGATAGTATCATTTCTTGCCTTATTCTTTAGAGAGACTCCGAGTATAGATCGCTCCATAGCTCGCTGAGTGACCTTGAACTGGTGGACTTGGCGTACTATGAGCGTCTACGTTTCAGCTCCGTATGTCACCTCATGTTACGCATTGGATCATATCTGGTTTTCAGGGACTGCGGTATGGATGACGAAAAGACTCCGCGTACTTTAACTAATGCTGTCCAGCCCAGCTGGATCCTCCTCTTGACTTCCCTCTCAAAATTTTATCTACCTAAATGCAATGTTTACCCGAGGTTTGTGTACTCCGAAACAATTTTGAGAGGATAACCATTTACGACAATAGGTCTCGGATCTACTTGTTTATTTGTCATGATTTTGGTTTTATCCGATAACACTTAATTGTTCTCGGTACATATACAGCTAGAAGTTTCAAAGTCGTCACAGAAAGAAATTGGTTCGTATGGAAAAACTTACCTTCACTGGTACCCAGGAACATAAGACCGTGTCCTATAAACGGCAGAGCAGTGTATTTGTTCCTTAACACTCTCGATATTTTTAAAATTCTTCGCATTCTCCATTGTTTTCGAATCACACACAGGACCAGAACCACAATACATAAGTAAAATATCATTTTAGACTAGTTTTAAGTAATTGGTCATATATGGGTTTACTTATATTTTAGCTTATTTTAAATAAAGACACCTAACATCAAGCATATAATAACCAAAGAGTTAAGCAGAGATACTTCTCCATACTTAGTAGTAACTATACTTAGTACACCCCCACGTTCCACCAGTTCAATATAAAACTTTATTTAAAATATATTTATTATTTATTTTAACCTTTTTTTATTATATACCTTATATATTTATTTTAAATAATCGATTATTTCAAATATGGGTTTATCTTTTGAATAATCTACGCGTTTGTTTTATGAGCAGTTCGCCGAAGTACGGATGTTTAGTTAAATGTGATGTGAACGTGGCGCAGTGCTATATTTATACTAATTGATGTTCAACATTATTACGCAAGTATTTTTTGCAATATATTGCTGTAGTCCTTAATTGTATATAATATACTAATATGTAGTACTAAAATGTAGTAGTAATCATTTATAATTTCATATAGGGCTAATTGGTTCAGGTTATGGGTTCAACTTTTATTTTAATTTTTTAGACTTTTGTATCGTTCCATTTCTGGAAATTAATCCATTTTTTGCTTTCATTCTGGATGTCAAATTATCTACATAAGCATGTACCTAACATCTCGCGGGTTCTCGCGTTCAGGGTCCATACCTAATAATAACACTTTGCATTAGATATTAAGTAGGTACTTCTTTTTAATTTATCACTGCTCAAGTCATACAACAAGTCTTATTACAATTCTTATAACGAGCATTATAACGAGTCCTCCGGAGGCGTCATATTTTCCAGTGTAATATCATCTTCAGCGTCGTTTGTAACGTGTCTTGGTCTCCTGAAAGGAGTGGTCACCTCCAATGGTCGGCGGGTGTACGAGGCTGTATTTCTTATGAGTCTATTACGGAATGACCTTTATTAACTTAAGTCACCCTAGAGCAATCAACCTGACTTATAACTCAACAAGGAACCTAACCCGCGTCAATCAAGCTGTTGATTGCTAACATTCCACTGCTGATGTAAAGAATGTCGAACCAATTAAAATTACTGGGATATAATTTATTTAAATGTGATCTCAGTAATGCCATTTAACCAATGACATACGCTACTCAAGTTGCTGATTTTGCTAACGTCGCACTTCTCATGTAAAGAATGTCGGAGCAATTAATTAAATTAATTTAATTAAATAATTACCTAAACGATAAAAGTTTAATATTTGACCAATATTTCAGGAAAATAGTAATTAGCGACCATATAAGTATACCTATTATTTAAGTAAATTACTTAAATATACCTGATAATACTGCCTCGTTGGTCGTGTTGGTTGCAGGTGCGACTGCCGATCGGGAGGTCCCGGGTTCGATTCCCGGGTCGAA
>DWTO01000697.1:0-19391 GCA_018244755.1 Jemadia pseudognetus | reverse complement strand
GCTTCTGCCCAAAATCTTTTATCAAGATTTGCTTCAAACAAAAGACATCGAGCTCTCTCCACAACTGTTCTATTTAGCCGTTCACAAAGACCATTTTTCTCTGGCGTATACGGGTTTGTTGGTGTACTATTCCATTTTTCTTTAAATTCCACCGAGCAAAACTCCCCGCCATTATCTGTTCTTAAAACTTTCAATTTGTTTCCAGTTTGTGTTTCAACAAGTACTTTAAACTCCTTGAAATACTTTAAAGTTTGATTTTTCTGCTTGAGGAAGTAGACAAAAGCCATTCGACTGAAGTCGTCACCAAAAGGCAATAAACACCTCGTCTGGCCCAAAGAGGCCTGTCCCATTGGCCCACAATGGACCGCATGAACGATTTCAAGCACATTTTCACACCTTTTGCCTTGGTGTGAAAAAGGTAGTCTTGCCTGCTTACCTTCACAGTGTGCGATGCAGTTAAATATATCAATTTTTCCTTTATCAACGTACGATATTCCCTCCACAGCGCCATTGCTCATAGCGTTCAAGTTCTTGCTAGTGATGTACAGTCTATGTATGTAGCAAATTTCTTTTTCAAAACTTTGTTTCCACTTTGAATAAGTTTACTTACTGATAACAAATTGGTTGATAGATTAGGAACACAACACATCCTTGACTGTAACGTCAAATTCTGAATTATGAACTATGGTTCTAATCATCATATTTCCTGAGCATATAACTGGTACTGCTAAGGTTTGTAAAATACATGCTTACAGAACATAACGAACAGAAAATATCTTAATGCAAGTCAAAAGTGGTCGTGACTGGCTGACTGTATACGGTCTTGTATAATCTCATTTCCGAGAACATCTAACCACTCGTAAAAAAGGCTCGATGTTATTGAGACGATAATGTCTGTGTTCGTGACACGTTGTGACGCCCGAAACGTGACAAATGTCACCGCACTCGCAGGCTGTGTCACGTCTGACGTCACGCTTGTTGTACTTCGAATGATACAAAAAATGAAAAACTATTTGTTACGGTCTTTTGCACGTCTGTCTCAAAATTCGCTTTGTTAGATACATTTTCAATCATATATAACATGGCAAGGTCGAATTATTGCCGATTTGTTTGTTCAATATGGTATCGGTTTTAAATTGGTATTGGTTTACTGTCGATACGTTTGGTGTTCTATAATGCTATTCGAGTTTTGTGCAATGTTGATTCATATCTATGATCGTTAAAAAACGTATTCTCAAAACGTATTAAAAAGCTGTTTTGGTTACAATCGGTTAGGTATATATGGTTAAGAGATAATGAAACATTTGTACGTAGCCCGCGGGCTGTCTGCTGCGAGCGTCCGTCAGAAAGGACGGAGCAGTATCTGTGACGCCATCTGTTGTATAAATTATATTCGACAAGTTTGAATTATGAGGCAGTCGTACAAAATGTTTAGCGACTTATGATAATATTATAATGTATGTTGTATAACTTTAACTAGGAGATGAGTTTGGAAGTGGTCATTGCAATAATATATATATGAATATTTATAAAGTAGTTGTTAAAAGCCACTTTGCCCTGATACCTAAGTGATAGATATCATATAATTTTTCTTCTCGTATATCACTAATTTAAGGTATCATGACTTAATTCTGGCTGATTTATAAAACACTATTGAAAAAAATTATTAAAACATTCATTTCGACAATCGATCTTTACTCACTTTCATTTTTGTAGTTGGTTTAAAAAAATTATAAATGATCACATTCTCAGAATTTGTGGTATCTTCCCACCCCCAGTTTCATCAAAATCGGTTCAGCCTTTTCAATGTTAAAACGCAGATGGCTCTATTAGGTCCTACTGACCAGGCAACTTCGTTTCGTACCACTTAATACAATTGAGGAGCTATTTTAGATTGTTTCGAGAAAGTTCGATGGGCGCAATGGTTAGTGGTCAGCAGTGGCCAGCGTAAGAAATATATTTTTTAGATAGAGTTATAATCGAAATACATACGTTGTAATAAATATTTCCCCCCTCTATTTTTCTCTATATTGTTATAACTATTCTTAGGCGTTTATTTTTAAAAGTCAATCTTATATTACTGTCGTTGTAGTTATAGGAATTTTTTTATAGGATAGGTTAAATATGATAAAATATTATAATTCCACTGTCTATGGCTTTTATTTGAGTTTTTAGGCCTTTTTTGCGAGCTGGAACCAACAGGGCGTTTGATTTTAAGCGCAGATGGCGCTGGTGTCGACACGCTGTCGACATAGTCTGGCCCCGCGCCGCTGGAGAGCAGATCATGTCCACTAGCAATGAGACACTCCACTCAACTCCACCTGTATCCATTTTATTATACTTATTTTTATATTTTGTCACAATATCCAAAGATTGTATCTGGTCAATGTTAAAATTTAACCGATGAACCAAAAATCTATTGAGACTGTTAATTTTTATTATTATTATTGCATATTAGTTTGTAAGTTTTTTTTCCACAATTCTCGAGCTTTAAATACGTTTTATGTTCACCGTGTCTCCTCTCGAATTATTCCATGTGGATTTTTTTCCGGATCATTTTTGTAAGTTCGTATATTTTTGGTGTCGGCCGCTTACGTCTGTAATTGTATCATCTATAGAGTTTTTCGTAACACCCTGTAAGGTTGAAGACCACCGCTTGCAACCGGTGCTCTGTGAATGCGATACAATGCCGTCTTTGTTCGTCTCGTATGTACAGGGTGTTCACGTTTGACAACGGCAGAAGAACTCGGTAGAAGATAGCTGGCGTTGTTTCTGTATTTATATTGTAGCGGATGTTAGCGGCCGTGGACGTATGATTGAGACGGTTGTCGCTGATATCAGACATCTATTGTCGATACTAATCAGAGCGATAGAGTATAGAATGTAGCGATTAAGTGTAAACTTCTATCGCTGAGATTGGAACTCTATCGCTGAAAGTCGATACTCTATCGCTGAGATTGGACTTTTATAGCTGACACCAATGTTAGCGATATAGTATATACTTTAGCGATATAAGCCTAAACTTCTATCGCTGAGATTGGAACTCTATTGCTGAATTTCGAAACTCTATCGCTGAGATTAAAGCGACCAGTCTTACCCTTTTTTATATTAAATACGTTTTAATGTCTACCCATATACTCTATTGTTTATTTGTCATCACAAGAAATTAACATTTGAACTATTTTTAATATATATAAATCTATTTAACCTCTATTGGATAAGATGTATTACTGTAAGAATATTTCTTAGCATGTGTTGTGTACATTAGTTGAATGGTATATATATGTATATACATATATATACACATACGCACATATATGTAACTCACTGGTGATAAACACATTGACCGATATTCACCAAGCTTCGGTGAAATGGAAACTTCAATAAGACAGCCTACACAGTTTACTCGGTTAAAGCAACTAGTTTAGTGGTGTTATTCAGTATATATTGTGGGGATTGTGCAGTACAGCTTTATAATATGGGAGCCGCAGCTTCTCTTTACTATCAGACATTCAGACTTACGCCGGGCTAACGTCCGTTTGGGCAGACGTATTGTTAACAAGAGCGAAGTGATTTTCCTCGTTCTTGATTCGCACGGCTAAGGCGTGGAGTGGCTTGCGTGTTTCCCGATAAGTACATCCTGGGCTTCTTTAAACTTAATCTGAATAGGCATTTACGAGGCAGGTGTGCTGCATCAAAGGGCACAGCAGGGTTTCCATCAGGCAAGACTGGGGCCAAATGGTGGTTTGTACCCTATATAAAAAAAGATAAACATTGAAAATTCACTGTAGGCAGAATTATGTTGGAAAATATAATACAAAAAATAAGTAGACTGCGTTCTTAGAATTATAATTATGTTAATTATTATCAAAACCTTGTTAATTATTATCAAAACCCTGTTAATTATTATCAAATCCATGTTAATTATTATCAAATCCATGTTAATTATTATCAAAAGCATGTTAATTATTATCAAAACCATGTTAATTATTATCAAAAC
This sequence comes from Jemadia pseudognetus, assembly GCA_018244755.1. Taxonomy (NCBI): domain Eukaryota; kingdom Metazoa; phylum Arthropoda; class Insecta; order Lepidoptera; family Hesperiidae; genus Jemadia; species Jemadia pseudognetus. The sequence continues at coordinate 15,391 of DWTO01000697.1, read as the reverse complement.
CATGTTAATTACTATCAAAATGAGTTCATGGTTATGTCACGGAAGTGTAGCACACAGGCAGTGACTAGTAACCTAGTTGTTATATGAAATCCGTTTTTTTCGAACGCATCTTGTATTTTAATCGATTTATGTGATTTAACACACGAGAAGTAATGACTGTGCATGCCGTATTTTCTTATACTTTTCTGTTTATTCTGAATACGTTTTCGTTGTAACTTCTCTGTCGTGTCGATCCGAGTCGATGGTATTGTCAATGTGTTTATCATATATAATAATAGTATCAATATTGTGTGAACCAAATATTTAAATAATTGTAAAACCCTTGCGCGATAACTAGTGACCTGCCAGTCGTATGTATGGAATTCTTTCGATAATTAATATAGTTCTTTTTTTTCACTTAACGCAATTATACTTCTGGTAACAATACCTTAGAATCTATTAACAGATCTGGTAATAGTTTTTCCCGCACGACACAGCCGCGCCGCTGTGACGTCATAGCTCAGGTCTCGAGTTCTCGCGCGCGCGTTCTCTGTATGTATTTTATCTTTAGAAAATATTATACTCTTGGTTCATTTTAAATAAATGTGAACATTAAGAAATTATTTGGTTTTTTTTTCTCCTAACCATTCTGTTGCATTACCCTCATGCTTTGGTTGCTTGCTCGCACGTGTGACTTAGGTGCGTGCAATTTGTTGCCTTCTGTTGTTGCGGTGAAACTCTCAAATGATAATCGATATCCTGGGAGTAATATTTATTTATTTTGTACGGAACACAAAACAATTCAATCAAATATATTACAATATATTACATAACAATTTCAAGATCTAGATTATATTCTTACTGCCTCGTTGGTCGTTTTTGTTGTAAGCGCGTCTGCTGTATGAGTGGTCCCGAGACGGGCAATATTGGATTTTTCTAACTTAGATTTTCTAGTAGTGGCTGGGAGTCTTGACTTGTGCCCGGTGCATGGCAATAGGCTCGCCCGCTATTCCATAGTGGGACTTAAACGTTACTGGGAAAACATGGGAATATTCTAATCTTTTGCCTACCTGTTAGGGAGTTACAGGTGTGATGTTAATTTTATGTGTCTGAAGACGCTATATATAAAATATATAGTGTCTTTACAAAAACTGTGCGCCTTTTCCATAGCAGCAAGAGTTGTTATTAAATACCTAATAATGTTTACTTATTTATTCTTTCGCGAGATAATCTCGTTACCGTGTTTCAGAACTTTGTACAGCGCCATCTGTGTTGTACAACGCCAAACAGGCTTGATTTAAAACTACCACGGATGTGGTTATATTAATTGCAATGAATGCGAAAAACGTCAAATAAATCGATTTTTTGTCGTCCTTGATTGTCTTGAAAATCGAATTTAATACATATCTGAAGACGCTACATATAAATATAAAGCGTCCTTGCAAAAATTTCTGACATGCGTGTTATTCATTGTATTTGTATACAATTTACAGAAAAAGAGAACCAACAAGTGTTTATACTGTCGTAAGACAATCTCGTTAACTTGTTTCCGAATTTCGTACAGCGCCATCTGTGTTGTGCAACGTTAAACAAGTCTGTTTTAAAACGTCAACGAATATGGCTTATATCCGCTTCAGACATTTGAGGAAGTGGCGCGCTCTTGTGTTTAATAACAGCAAAAAAAAACGAGCAAAAGTATAAGAAGCTTACGTGTTTTTTATTTGGTTAATAATGGATAAAAATAATAAAACCATGCTTTGAAACCAACAGGTAATATGTACATTTTATACATATCTAATAATTTTAAGGTTAAGCTAAGGTTGCATGAGAAGTGGCTTCAGATGGCCAGAATATAATGTCATTCAATAGAACATTTAACTGTTGCAAATTCTTTACGAATTTTCCATTAACAGTAGTCCTTTTATCCACTTTATACTTCATTCCTCTTCATTTATATTCCAGGAGGTATCACATTTACTCGAGTGAAAACAATACATTTTCACATATAAATCAACTTGCCACTTAGGAGCCGATTTTTCTGCACATCCTTTGATACATCAAAATTTTACTTATGGAAACATTTCGGATAACTTTTCAATATTTATTTAAATAACATTTCAGTACCCTTTTAGTTCCGAGCGAACATACGATGCAAACGCATAGGTCTGTATATTTTCTCTTTTTTTCTTTACGTTTTGATCTAAATTTAACGAATTATGGGGTTTTATGTACAGGGTGATGTAAATAAAACACAATATTATCCTTTATTTTCCTTTATCGCATCATATTATTCTTATATGCTATATTTCATATGTTATCATATTATTAATTACCTATATGTAGGTACGGAGTATGTATGTGTATAAGTACAACTATTATTTTCATTTTAATAATTTTTAAACGAGAATTTAATATTACATAAAGTCAATAGATTACGTGAAGTGTTGCGGAAATTAGTTCAAGAATATTGTTCTTGTGTTTAAACTTCAAAGATAATTTTCCAACCATTCGTTTGCCAATAACGCATTTTATCGCATTATACAACGTTAAATTTCTTTTCCGCAACGAGCAAAACGATAATTTTCCGCAACATCTTCATGTATAACGGAAAGAGATTTTCCAAAAGAAACAATAACAATGAAGAGACACTTCAACACACGAGTCAAAACATAACAGACAAGCATAAAAGACTTACTTTTTATATACTTAATATACTATTTCATTTAACACTACGTTTCTTCACTAAATTTATGCGAGCTTAAAATAAAATATACATAAATAATCAAATAAAAAAATTAAACACACTAAACGGGGTATGAAATTAAGTGACTCCTACGACCGGCTTATTTTTTCAATTCATCATTTGAAAGTCGCACAAGCATCCACATCCTGCAAGTGTACAGAAATGCAACTCATGCGAAAATCACGGAAACATGTTTTACGCAATCGAAAGAATTTCAATTTTCGCACGACATTAATTTCCGATCAGTTTTTGCAAAATTGCAGAAGAATTACTGAAATTATTTTTTACTCATATTGGAGAACTTTGTCCGCCGGCTAACATTTATAGCATATAATCTTATATAGATCACGAGTATATGATACAAGTATGTAATAGTCGCGTTAGGGTTGATAGTAGTAATAGTAGTAGTATTTTTTTTAATAAAAATACAAAAGGGAAAGTTAAAATCACTAACATCTCATGGTCGAATATTAAGTTCGAAAGATCACATGGCTTCGATTAATTTAAATATGATAAGCATGGAGAATACACGCAATTAAATTTTGTGTGCGTTTGTCGTAGTAAAACGTAATGAGCAAAATTAATTTATTAGTGACACTATTACTTAAATCTATAGACAACACCCATGGACGGTAGAAAAAATAGTGGGAAATAGATTTAGAAAGAGAAATTAGGTGGTGCGTTACGACATTTCCAGTTCACGACGATTTTTTTTCTTTAATTTCTAAAATAATATGATGAAAACGATCGAATGTGGTCGTTCTCATCAACGAAATAGCTAGCGGTACTCGAAATAAACCATCTACAATACGCCTATTGCATTATTATTGCTGAGATACCTGCGGCGTTTCAAGTGACAGCGGACTTACACACATTTACGTATACGCTTACACACATGTCACACACAATTCAGCATTCAGCAATAGCATACAAGCTAAGTTTAGAGTTGATAAATACTTTACTGCAGCAGATTATTTCAGGCTATTCAATATATTATTTTAATATATTTTTTAACGTGGGTTAGTGAAATGTGAGACGAACCTAAAATAAAATTTGAAGGTGTTTTAACAGACATGGAGATTGCAATGAATCATTTTATTAATACTATTGTTGGAAAATTATTAAGACAAAGCTCAAATACTTACTCCATCTGGAGAGAACGTCGAGTAAGCGTTACGTTTATATTTTTCAAATTTCTTGTACGACTAATTAATGTCTCATACAAAGGTGACAATTGTGGGAAAATTTTTGATAGTTTATAAAGCATAAGTAAGTACAATTTTATTAAAAGATAGAACAATCATTTAGCTGCACTTTACAAGCATAACACGAGATTTATGCTCGTGTTTTCGGTTTATTTAAATCCAATATAGTTCATTCAAAATGAATATATCTTTCTTAAAATACTGCCACCAACATAAACAGATCATCAAGCGTACATTTCACTCATACAGACCCACTCCTGTCAGTTCTCACTTCAAACGCCGTGACAGTAATTTTAAAGATATTGCTAAATTTGAGACGAACCAGACTTCTTCCACTTGACACGAAGAACCATTGATACATCACATCCAAACGGCTGCAAGAGACCATTCTTTGTTTATGAACAACACATGATAACATCAGTGTGAAACGATGGTCGTTAAATCTTTAAAAAAAAGTAAAATAACTTAACTTTATTTAGTTTCATAAATCCTATAGCAATTAATCGTGCAACCCCCGCGCTTGTAAAAAAATATTTACCAATATGAACTATTAATACGGGTACGACTTTAAAAGTATATTAATGAATTGAATATGAATATTTATAAGGAATAATATACAATATATCACTTCTACTGGACGTGACCCATGTGTTGATATAATTAGATGAATTATCTGTTGTTCTTTCGGTTGACTGGATAACAAGTAACGACAGAAGAATGGTCGCCTCGCAGCCCTTAGAGAAACACAAAATACACTACAAGATACGATGGACACAAAATATCCATTCATTTTATACATTTCGAAAAATATTTCATATTTATACTTTTTTGTGTTTTAAAACAATGTTCTCTAAGCACGCGACATATGTGTTACAACTACAACACGCAAAAGTCTAGCCATTTCTAAAACGCAAGAGAATCTACGAGATTTCGTGAACATAATACATTGAACTATAACATTATTCACGAACTACATTCTATTCTTTTACAGCCCCGAATACAAAAACGATAATTCATATTCTACTTTAAGTTCCCTGGGAGATCTTCGATGATATCTCTATTATCTTGTTTGCATCGTTTAACATTTCATTTGTTGTGTATGTCAAAATTGAATTAAAAATTATGTCCAATATCAGAGATTAAACAGATTGTGTTATTTACAAAATTGTCATTCGATATTGATTTTAAATGAAAACGCCATAGGAAAATATATGTAACTTGCGCACTCGATAACGTCATATTCAAGGCTGTAAAATTTAATCTTTAGAATCTCTCTTAGAGGATTAATATTAGTTCAAGTCTGAATTGGTGTTATCCATTATTACTGAAAGACGGTATATATAGAAAAGATGATAAGATAGAAGGAGAAACCAACAGTTTTCTTTTGGCACTTCGTGTGTTGAAAATGGTACTTCCATATATTCAGTATAAATTACGTTGTCCATCATTATTATCATAGAGATTGAAATGTAAGTAGGTCTGTCTGTTTTCGTTTTCGCTTCAAAACTACTGTAAAGGATAGAAAAAAGATATGGTTTCATTTTTAAGATAAGGAAAAGATACAGGCTAAATAGGATAAGTTTAAATTCAAACCACAAAAGAGGAAGATGACGGATAAAAGGATGAATAGGAAATACGTTTCCACGCGAGTGAAGTCGTTAGTAACGAAAACTTTGGTGTTTTTAGAAATATGTATATACATATAACCTTTTCTTGTTAAAGCACTTAATTATAATGGGGGTTGAAAACTGCGATCATTGCAGACATTCTATAGCTGAATCGTGAAGAATTCCACAATGTCATATCGGTTACAGACGTGTCCCATGATTGACACCAGCACGCGTAATAAGTACATGAAAACACGAAACAGATACATAAATTAATGTTTCCCAATTCTAATTCAAACTTTCGCAATCCGGAAACTTTTTCGCTTCAGTACGATGTAGTTTTCATCGTACGAATTGAGTCATTATGTGCATTTTTCAACTTTTGGGCCATTCTACATATAAATATATATTCATTTTATCGTATTTGTACAAATGATTTGGAGATACCATTTCCGCACAATGCGACATCTACGAAACAATACGGAATATATTATACGTGACAAGTTTTTTTCTATATCAATAAGGCATTTTATAAGATTTCCATCGAGTCGGAAGGGTTTATAACCAACGCCAAATCTACTCTAAAAGATCTAAGTACACGTCGAGGATTCTTTAAAAAAAATTTTTTTTGGTGTTATTCATTGGGACTTAATTTTTATATATATACCATACCTTATACAATGGAATCAACACAAAACGAAAACGTAACACAAAAATAATTTTCAAAATTAAACAATTAATATTTCAATAGCCTATCTAAGAAATATATGTACGTTAATTGCTTAATTAATGTTATTACCGAAGATAATTTTTGTTTGTATATTATATAGTTATGTTAATTTTATAATTCTCGCAATTTACCTAGCTAACACGAGGTTACCTGACCCTCTATGTATCTTAGCCATATGCATGAATATCGTACCTTATTTATGTACTTATCTAGCGTATCTTATATATGTATAATAGAAGGAAGTTCATAGCAACAAGAAAAGGCAACGACTCGTTTATTTTGGGTTCACCACACAACGGTCGGCGGGTCTTACAGTTATCATTAACTTACCTTAACTTTATGGATATATGTATGTATGTACGCTTACCTACGTCAAGCAATAGGCGAAAACGAATTCATTTTTCATCAATATAATATATAATCATTATAATCCTAGTCATATATGGTGACTATATCTAAATTTTATCTATCTATCCGTTTGTTTTACATTTTTTTGTGATATAGTTAATCCAGATTGTCTAAGAGGTCCAACCTCGCTTTGTATTTTGAGTTAAAAAGAAAATAATCCCGCTCCCTCACTACTCATATAAACTTCATTACCATAATATCCACATTCCATTTTCTTCTCACTCAAAACACAACGATTTTCTTTCACGATTGACAGGATCAAATAAATTGACTTATCGATTCATGTCTTAGCCAAAATCAACTAAATATAGTATAGATTTATTAATATATAAATATCTTAATATATAATACCTAGCGATATGTCTGACAAGTTTGACTACACGCATTAAATGATAACGGCTAAATAGAAAACGAAAGTATAACGTTCAAATAATATCCCCTTCAATATAATTTATAAAATACATCGATTATAAAATATTGTATGATCCGAGTCGACGCAGACAGTCGCGTTGTCCGTCAAAAAGTTTCAAAAAAGACATACAGTAGTATAGACTACTTTAGAACACTAATTCATTGCCCTCAGAGGAGGTGTTAGCGAGTTCATTTAAAAAAATAAAAGTTACACTTAAAGGAAAAATTAAGCAAAACAGAAAATTAATAAAATTTGAGTTTACTCAGGAAATAAATTTCGAATCACTCTCCTGCGCCACCATTTTTAAACTAACTACAGTAAACGGTTAAATGCTCTTACTTGCTACACAATAAATATTTTTCTTTCCTTAAATCGTAAATAAATCTAATATTTCGCTACGTTTCTGTAATTTTTATTCTCAAAGTTCTTTTTGATCTTTAAGTATCCATTAATAGTTAGACACAACCATTTTTTTAACAGTAGATAGATATAATAATCATGATTTGTCTATAAATTATGATTCTGAATTTGGCAATGTCACGGAATCCAGAGAAATAAATATCGGGTGCGTTTATAGAGCAAGCCGGCTTCCTGCGAGCGCTGCCCTGTACTCGCAGTAAATGGCGCGGTGTTCAATTGAAGTTGATACAAATCGCGCGGCGGAAACCGATATCCGATTCCTCTATAAACGCACTCGTTGAAAGAAAATAAGTCGAAATTCTTTGTATAGCATTCGTCTAATCATATATTTTAAAAACTATTTTCGTATTCGATCTTACCTTCCTCGCATAAAAAATGTCTTATAAAACGTCTCACTCGTGATGGGACCTTGCCTATTTTTCAACTAGATTTTTTCCTACTAAACATTTTTCCAAAAATCTACATTTTTTTGTCCACTAATCTTACACTAATCTTGTGCTATCAGATGTTTGGTTCTATATTCCTTCGGCGGGTGTCCGCATCAGTCGTGGAAATATAATATGCGTCGAAGAGGGCAAACGAACATACAACTCGAGAAAGACCCCACGCGCAGCAGTGGCTTCGCTTTATTACGTAACAATGCATTTCCTGTACTCGGTCATAGGGCGGTTGCAATAGCAATATAATATATGTTATAATGGGATGTACATCATATGTATGCGTATTATTTGAGGCATTCCTTGAGATTTAATTTCGGTTAATTCACTTCAAGAGTTTTTTTTTCAATATTTTAAAAACCGCTTAGCTTGACATATGATATTGAATACGAATACGTTCATGTTCCCGTACTCGTGAAACAATTAGAAAAGTGTTCTAGTCAGATACATGTGTCGACAACGTTGAGGTTAACTTGGGTAAACGACTTGACTAAGAAAATGATGTGTGCGCCGGCCAATCGTTAACACATGTAATATAAATCATCTCATATTATGAATGACAATCATTGAACAACTTCCACACATATTACTTTTTCCACAAAATATATTTTTCACACAAAATTTCCACTGTGTGTAATTTCCGTTTTCACATTTTCCGCAACCGTTTGGCCCGCGTGACATTGATATATAACTTAAATCTACCTTATCCCTAAACTTATATTGATTAACTATATATTTTCTAAAAAGTATTTCTTTTATATATCCAAAACGCATTGGTAATGCAGTCACAAGCAGAAGAATGAAATCATAGTATATTTCGTTAGCATGACTCACATTTCTTCATCTCATATATTTTTTTTCATCGAATGTCGCCGCTCGGGCAAATGCTTACATCGCTATTTTAAAGGCTTTCAGCCTTGTCATCCGCTGCGTATTGCCTGCCGCCTCAAGAAGAGGAAAGGTTAGAAAAAAGATAGAGAAATAAAAGTTTGAAAAAGTCAAAATAATTACAGAATTGCCAAGAAAATTATTAAGTAAAATATATTATTCGCGACTCCACCATAATAAATATACTTAGCCGTAAAGATACTTAGAAATATGACTGTAATCTTGACGAACTTAAGCATAATCAAAAGTTCCAGAAATTAATTTCAAAGGTTAAGGTCAAATTTCCGACATACTTCAATACTTTGCTCGTAATCCCGTTCCTCACTATACACATCAAAACCAATAATGGCGACTTAAAGGCGACATTTATTATTGTGCTATCGGATTCTATTGGCCCTATATGTTTTTTTTTGTAATTCGGCATTTGTACAGCCAACATTAGAACCGAGATATTATACCTGGTTCTATAGTTTAAATGTTCGGAGCACATCTCAAATAGAATGTTACAAAACTCTTTCACAATATTCCCTAATAATGCCCGCCTGGTTAATACCAAGTATACGTAGGTTTATCACAAATAATTTTAATACCACTTCAATAACTACAGGGTTACTTCAAAATATTGAAATACATTGTGCAACACCATCGTAATTATAGTTTAGTGACTCGAGTCATATTTTTAAGTAATAAAATCAAAAATTAATTTATAATTACACATAAAACGAACTTAACAAAACTTAACGTTAACTTTCACCTAAGTAGTAAATTTTCCTGAAAATATGGCACTTCAGATCACGAAATGACTAGAGCACGCAAAACGACAATAAGATATACACATCAAAAATACAACCGACAGCGAACAAAAGCGTAGAATACAAGAAAAAAGGAACGCACCTTCGAATACCCAGCATAATGATAAATACGAACAATAAATAAAACGAACGAACGACATTTAAAACAAAACATCATATAAAAACATTCGAATCCTAGCAACAATGGAACGTGTCACAAGATTACAAGTTATTTAATTAATACTTTCTAAATTCTTTTCCAATTGAACTTCTCAACATAGTCGAGTAAAGTTACAATCAAACAATAGGGGTTGAAATCAGATCAAATATTAAATCCATCAATAAACTGTTACCAAATACGCGATTTATCAAAGGCATATTGCATTTACATTGGCAACACGTAACGTAACATCATGTCTCTAATCTTCGAAGACATAGGACGAAGAATGTAGTACACTCCCACGTTTCACTCGTTACGTGTAGCAACACGCTCCATTTCATTATATTTCATAGAAACGTCAACACGAAACCGAACGGTGACGTAAATATACAAACAGACAAAATAAAACAATCATATTAAAACTCTCAATTAAACAACATCATTATTATTAAGAACTTAGAATAACATATTAAACTTAACATATTAAAATAAGATGATTAGGTATATCTCGCGAAGTAAGCATCGAATACAAAAATACACATAGAATACAAGCGACAACGTAGGATACGAGCAAAAACGTAGAATACAAGCGACAACGTAGAATACAAGCGAAAACGTAAAATACAAGTTTTACATTGTAGAATACATCTGGTGAGATGGTATTCTAAGGGAAATGTTCGCAGTTTCTTTGAAGACAACAGCAGGGCTCGGGCGGCGCACGCTGGCCTCACACGAGCAGGCTCGGCGCCAGCCACTCGTCCTCTCCGATTTGCTGGAAACGTTTTACGTCCCATTGCTGATTGCATACATACAGTTGTAAGTAAAGCAACACCGTCCGTGCGTCCGTGACTGGTCATTTATTAAATTCAAAATATCGACATCTTCTTTCAACATGTGCATATATAATTTGAAAAATAAGTTGTGAGGTGTCTTTGGTTTATGTAAAAACGTAACAACGTAACATCACGCCTGTTACTCCGAAGTGGTAGACAGAGGAGTGCAGAACACTCCCGCGTTTCACCGGTTACGTTTATGTAAGAAAATGATTTAAATAATCATAACTCTTTAGTGAATTGTTGTAAATTACGGTTACGATATTAAATAATTTATTAATAGTTATACGATAAAATATAAAAGGTTGTATTTTGGCATTCGTGACGTCCAGTACGAATGTATGTATGTTACGTATTATAACATGTAACGTAATCATATGTTACAACTCACAGGTTGAACCTGGAAGTGCTGCAGAGGGTAATGCAGCACTTGCGGCGGCTGAGACATGGCGGCGACGCCGCCCACTCCGCCCACGCCGCCCACGCCTCCGCCCAGAGCCCAGGGCAGCTGGACTCCACCCATCCTGAGAAAACATTGTCATTTCACCACCTATTCTGTAACCCATGACTCTGTATACATATCTATATCTTATAAGTAACATTTTCTCATATCTAAGAAATATTATAAATTTTGATGTTTGTAAAAGACGCACGTAACACTACACCTGTTATCCCCGAAGAGTTGGTGGACAGGTGTACAGCACTCCCACGGTTCACAAGTTACGATTGAATATTACGAGATATGTTGGAAATTTTCGTACGTACTCGTTGTATAATGTATAAATATGTATTGGTACACAAAACTCTTACCCCATGTATTGCTGCTGGTAGCCTGCGAACTGTCCAGCGTAGGAGTACCCTTGGACCCCTTGCACGCCCTGGAGGAAGCCGCCCAGTTGCTGAGGGTACGTGTTGTACCAATAGGACGCTGGCGGTACGCCTCCGGAGTACGCAGCGCCGAACGGACTGTACGCCGTGCCGCTCAACTGAGGGTAGGAGGCATATTTTCATTATTACCAGAAATTCTAAGGGTAAGTGAATATTAACGTTTACTAACCCGTTGATTAGTACCTACTGGAGCAACGTGGTAGTGCATGGTGGACCATACAGGCCTTCCCCGATTGATGGGTAAATTTGTGTCCAGAATAGAACGTAGAAAGGCACGCGGTGGGTAATAATTAAAATATAAATAATTGTAATTGAAACACTTGATTACCTTCGTCGTGGACGGAACGTACTTACAACTCGCAAAAGGACCCGACGACCGAGTTCTTAAGGATTGGTACAATATTGTGCTAAAGTGGTCATTAAAGTTTTATTTTAGTTGCTTAATTTAGTTTCAATTAATTAATTTAATTTTATTTGAAATCTGTAAATTCAATTTTGGTCCAAAGTTGTTGTCACTTTAAATGCTAGATCAGTTATGTATATTCAATGCAATGGTAATTTACGTATTTCACGCCTGTAATCCCTGAAGAGGTAGGCAGATAAGTGTAGTACACTCCCACGTTTCATGAGTTACGTTTACGTCCCACTATGGAATAGGTGGTGGGCCTATTGCCATGCACCGGACACAAATCCAGACTCCGAGCCACTACTAGAAAATCTAAATTAGAAAAATTCTATAGTGCCCGACCCGGGAATCGAACCCAGGACTTCTTGATCGGCAGTCGTAATTTCAACCAACACGACCAACGAGGCAGTCAAACTACTAGACTGGAAATTAATACAAAATTTATATATCTGAATAATAGAAACACTTGTAGAAACATTGAATTATTTGTGTTAATCGTGACATGAAATAAAAATTATTTAAATGAAAATAATTCTTTTCGTTTTATATAATTGTTTTATGTAATATGTAACATTTGCCAAAAAGTCTGCTCTTGAGCATCGTGGCGAGGTTTTAAATCTTTGTGACTTTAAGTATTATTTTATGCAAATCTCTCGTGCCAACTTTCCAGCATAAAACTGAAATTTTAACCGAAACGACTTGATTGAGCGCGAGTAGATAGAAGGTAAACATTCATTAAAGTTACGAATGTGTTCATATGAAGCTTTGGAAATTCATCGGGATTATGATTAGCGCTTGAGCTCAGAGAGAAAAGCTTTTCATATGTTATTCATTGGAAATTATAATTCCGCTGATCAATACAGATATAGCAGGTTGTAATTAGCATTTGAGTCTAGTTTTGGGAACGTTTTCCAATTACTATGTGGAATAGCGTAATGTAAGTACATATTGTATCATTGTCCCTAGGTCCATTACGTGCACGACGGCTCCGAGAATTATTCGGACGCGATCGTCCTTGAGATGGAGCTGATTCCCGATACCAAGTTCACGCTGCCCAGCTACCTGCAGGGGCGCAACACTTTCGTCCTGCACGTCAACGTGACACCGGTCAACGATCCGCCCGTACTCAGTCTCTTGCCTGGCAAGATTCTACGTTTGACCCAAGTAAGTTATAGTATAAGTAACTCATATTTTCGGAAGGCAATTGGTATCTAAATACTTAGAATACAATTTCCCCAGACAAATTTTTTCTTATTTCCACATTAAATATGTATTTTTTGGTTACTAATTTTGAGAAATAAAAATCAAAATGAACAATTTGACCTTGTACTTCACATGAATATTATTAAACGAGTATGCTTAAAGTCAAAAGCTGCCGGAATCCGTTCCGAAATAACTGTTAACAACTGTAAAGGATTTTATATATGCCGCGTTAATTTCAATTGATTGGGTATAAGACGCATTGAAATTTATATGAGAATGTAGTGAAAAGGTTTCATAATATTAAGTGCATAGTCATTTTGAAAATAAAACCGTTGAAATTACCTCCAAGCTTATACGAGAAAATAACTCTGAAAGAGTCAACTAGTATCAGGAGATTCTATTATAGCCGTTTCCCGTTCCGACCGATAATATCATTTAATGCGGGACCTGTTATTCAGTATTTTTGTTACCTCTCTTCTCTTCTCGTCGATTGCGTTTTGTTTCTTTTATAACATTTTTGTAGCGCAAATAATAACCTTACAGCGACGAGATTATGAAATTTCAGATTCATGCTTGATCTTTTATGAAAAATGACATCACCTGCCATTGTCCTTTTGTGAATGCGTTTAATAAAATCAAATATTATTATCATTATATTTTTTAAAAGAAGATTATTAAGATACTAATTATTATTATTTACAAGACACAATCACTTGTATGTTTCGTGAAAAATATTAGAAGTTCACTAAAAAAATATGTTTGCTTCATAATTTGGCATTTAAATGTAAAACTTTGCTTATAATGTGTATATTATGACAGAAGCTACCCTTAGTTTAGTGTCCATATTTGGCTCGATCGAATTGATTTTATTAAACGTAAGATTTATGCTGAACAATATATAAAACTACACATAATATACATATTTTTATTTGTATATATTTAGACAATTGTTTGGTATGTCGCGCTAACAAACTCATTTATTTGCATTTTTTATTTTTTTTTATTTTCTTTTCGATTTCAGAATGCCCGATGCGCTTCGATTAATTTGTAATGACTTGCTTTTGAGTAGATGCATGTTTAGATTGTCACGATGCAATCGAACCCACGAGTAACAAGTGATCGCAAGTAAGTACAGTTGGCACTGTAACGAATTCGTTTACTTAAATAGATAACGCGAGAAGCCGAGCAAATGCCGTAATCCACGTGTATTACATTCTTTCACTTCTGTTGCAATTGTCTTACCCTCAATCTGCGATAATTGTGTTTTATTGTTTGATTAATGCTTTAATATTATTATAACGCGAAATTTGAATGGATGTACTCCACATGTGTTATGGTCTTTCAGGCCTGTTGCATTTGTCGTAGCCTCGCCGGCATGCTGCAATAATCGTTTTATTGATTGATCCGTTCCCGCCGGCGACCGAAATTGTAGTTTACTAATCTGACGATTGTCCAGCTGTGTACTTGTCCATGGACTGATGTTGCTCATATCATATGGTACATGCCAATGGTACATGTCGCCCACTGGGACAATTGTGTATATACCAACAATGGTACAAGCCGTGCAATGGAACACTCCCCTATGTACCACTACTGGTACACGCCGGCGGGAACGTGTTTGCATTAATATTTTAATTGAATCTTAAATATATTAATTAACTCAAAATATATCGTCACCAACACATTAATATATAGTGGAGTGAGATGGGGTTTGGGTCTGAGATTACTTTCAGAATATTTCGCAATTCACTAATTGCATAAAACACATGCAAAGGTGTCCTATTACATCAACCTCTGTACCGTGTGAAAATAGAAACCTGATGTGGAAAGGGATTTTATAATACAGTGTAATGTTATATTAAAGTCGAGATCGTCCGATGTCAGACAGAAATAGGAAGACCGCAATTATCGCAGTGGTCTTTAAGCTCGGCTTACGGGCAAGAAAGCCAACTCGCAACCGTCCACTGCGTAAAATAAAATAACTTCAAATGTATCGGTAATTGCCACGATAAGTGTCGACAAAGTCGACATGCGACACCACTATGACATTTATGTAAACGTAAAAGAAATGTCATTATTCTGCGATTCATCATTTGACATGGATTTCTGTCTCGCCATTACCCTCACTTCGTGTTCTTCCAATATCTTTCTTTCATCGCATACTATTTATATATCCTTCTTACCTTCGCCGTCTCACGTTCTTTCTATGCGGTGAAAAAGTACGACAAGGAGTTATGAAACTTAAACTTTATGCTTACTATTTAGTTTGCTCTCTTTGTAC
>DWTO01000696.1:0-19391 GCA_018244755.1 Jemadia pseudognetus | reverse complement strand
CGCGTCCGCCGCGCCCGCCGCGCCCGCCGCGCCCGCCGCGCCCGCCGCGCCGCGCGGCCTGCGCCCGCGACACGCGTCACTACACACGCCTAGCTTAATCCACGGTTACATGTTTCGTGACTGCACATACGATACACGTGATTACATATGTACGTGACGTACGTAAGTTAAGCCGGTACATCAATAATCACCTATTCTACTATTATTGGTCTTTTTGTCTCGTCTGTCTCGTTTCGCACAATACATGTTCATTGCGTGGCCGTAAACACGCTCACGTCCTTTTCATTAATCAACACTAGTTACAATTACATGGAAAACGCTGAGTAAAACAATCGTTTTGTTACTTTTCTAAATTCCACCACAACATTTAATGTTAAGATACTCGTATTTGTAACAATAAAGGATTTAATGTCGCGTTGTTATAAAATAATATACAACTTAGTATCGTTTTACTGTGGCTCAAGGAAAGTGTCGTGTTCCGTAAACCACAAACCAATGATATTGACAATCACAGACAATGTCAGAGCTAATCGATTGTAATCGATGCGACAGGACAATACGCTTAACAATACGGCATAATTTTAAATAACCACATCTCAACATAATTTAAACAGAATATAACTTTATATCATACTTAAACCTGTTTCATAAGTATCGAAAACCTTGGGTTATACTGTTCTACATATATCAAATATAAAAATACTCACTTTATAAGTTCTCTCAATTCTTGCACTTCCATCTCCAACTCTTGACACTTTTCCGCTTTCTCCCTTAATTTCTCTTTCAACTCGCTCACATTAGATTCTTCCCTTAGCCTACATATAATAAATAATATATAAACTATTATCTATTTATTAGTATTTATTTATCTAGTATCTATTTAACAACCGACTAATATTCATAAAATCGACGAAGAATATTTGTTATAAAGAATACAAAACAAAAAAAAAACTTCCTAAAAAGATTAAAAACTTACTAGGTATGTAAGGAAAATTAAAGATGACCAATTGAAAATAATAATTCATTAGGCGCAGTATAACACCAATGGACTAGAAGTAGTTACAATGAGAAGGTGCCTAAGCGTACCGCGCCGCGACGAGCTGCAGCTGCTCGGCCAGCAGCCGCTTGTCGGCGGCCAGGCGCTCCGCCAGCGCCTCGCGCTCCGCCGCCGCCTTGCCGGCCTGGCTCAGGCTGCTTTTCAGTTCCGTCACGTCCAACTTCGCTCGCGCTAGCTCGAAGGCCTGAAATATTGCATGCGACGAGTCCAATACGAAAAACGTCATAAACAAACGTAGACGTAATAAGTTTATGCTCATCTGTAAGATATTTTGGCTCATGTAATAATGCTTTCAGTTCATCCTATCATATTACATGTGAATCGTGGATATAAATTAACAAAAAATATTCGATTAAATCTCGTCGAAAATTACTAACCTTATCATTTAGTTCCTTCTTATTGAAATCTAGCTCGTGTTGAAGCAACGATATCTGCTTTTTTATCTTCACCAATTGTTTTTTATCTCTGGTGGTTTGACGGTCTGGATTTTGCTTCTCTTCTGAGCCCTTACTTTTTGGTGACGGACTTCTTGAAACCATTTTCAGTTGTTCTTTTAATGCTGCAATTTCATTATGGTAAGAATTAATGTCTTCATGCAAAATTTCTATTTCAGTCTCCTTGTCTTTTAGTTTATCCGTAAGCGATTTTAGTTCAACTAATTTCGACGTAAGCTCGTTGTTCAAAGAATTCACTCGCTCGAGTTCACTTTCGCTGTTTTGAAGTTTCAAAGAAGCGTTTTCTTGGTCCTTTTCTAACTTACTCAATTTAAGTTTCAGATCCTTGTTAATAGTACCGAGCTGAATATTCTCTTCGTTTAATTTAGCATTATCTCTATTTAGAGCGTCAAGTGAATCTTGTATTTGGAACAATTCATTTGTTTTCTCCTCAAAAGCTTCTTTCAAATTATCCAGTTCCTCAGTTTTGTCGTTAAGACATCTTTGCAAATCATCGAACCTATCCAGATGTTGATTGAGGCTGTCAATTTGTTGATTTTTCTCTGACACCATCTGTTCTAATTTTTGTAACTCGCTCATTTTATCCCTCATCTGACGATTTTCATTTTCATATTTTTCGAGCACCGTATTTCTACTTTGCAGTTCATCGATTTTTCCTTCTAGTTCCATAAGTTTACTAGTTAGGTTGCGTTTTTCTTTGGCAAGCTCTAATATCATGTTTTCTCTTCGAAGTATGTCTTCTTTGAGCAAATGTAGGTCTCTCGATTTTTCGCTAGCTTCTTGCGTTAGTTCTGTTAATCGTTGTTCCAATAACTTTTTATTTGAAGTAAAGCTTTCTAATTGATTCTCATAAAACTTCTTATCATTTTCCATGGTAGCCATCGTATTTTCTAATAAGGCTTTTAATTCTTCGACCTCTTCCTTTAAAGCTGGGAACTCACAGAGCTGTTCTTCTGCATTCTTTAGTTCTGACTTACAACTGTCCAATTCGTTCCGAGATTTTTTGATTTCATGCTTCAACTGAGTGAATATATCCGGAAAGTTGTTTTGTTTAATATCTAAGGTTATTCCCAATTCTTTAAGAGATATACATTCTTCTTCTTGAATCCTATTATCTGTGGCTTCCAAAGAGAAGTTTATTTTCTTCGGTTCCACACTTACATTCTTACTATCACTGACATCCCTATTTGGGTACAGTGAGCAATTGTCCTGAATTTTTGGAGTAATATATGGCTTTGCGTTGTTGCCAAATTTATCTGTGGTACCGAATACGGTTGTTTCATTAACATTCCTTTTGTATTGCAAATCTCTGTTTTGAGTCGACGTCAAGTGCGCAGGCAGCGAATCCGCCCGAGGCGTGAAATTTGTAACATCGTAATGATCAATATATTCCAAGTTTAACGAACTCAAGATCGGTCGTTGCACGTCTGGAGGTAACGTTTTATTGAAGTTAGTTTTGTCTTTCTCCTGTCTACCGGATATGCTCAAGTTGTGAGTTTTCAGTTCGGCGCGGCGCATTTGTAAATCCTGTTCGTCGAATTCTGATATGGAGACGATATCGCTTAGAGTCCGCGCGGAAGTTTTGCCTTCAGCAATAACTTGTTCTTCTACGTCCTGGTCCGGCTCCTCCTCCAGTTTGAGCGCTGCGAATGAATCATGTGCCGAATTAGATAGTTCCGTCTGGCCGGACAGGCTTGTCATAGCTAACCTAAATAGAAGTAATACAGTTGGAGTCGGTCCAACCGGCTGGATGTAATGAGCAACAACAAGATTTTATTTCAGTGGATCAATGTCAAAGTCAGATAAGTGAATAATTTGTAGAAATCTTAAAAGTATTTACAATGACAGACATTAAAGTTTATTTATGGCAGAAATATTTATGCACAACAAAGATTTGTGAGCACTTGTATCATTATAAATAGTGCTTATTTAAGTTTCGTCTAAAAATTATAATAGCATCATTATATAAAATCTGCTATTTCATCATATTAATGGACAACAGTGATGTTTACTGTTTTCATCGCATAGAAATAGGAGTACCAATTGGTCATGTTAAACCATATTTAATACATAGCTACTCACCCATCAAGTCGTTGAACTGTTCCTCTTTGTAGGCTAAGGCTTTCTCCCGTTCCTGTACACTAGCCTCCAACTGCTGTTTTTCCATCTCCAAGGTCTTGGCTAAGACTTCCAGTTGAGCGATTCTGGACTGAGCGTTGGACAGCTCCCGTTCCAATATGATTACTTTATCTTTGGGGTGACCTGTCGTATACAACATTCAATGATTGGGATATGAGTAAGCAACACATTCAGAATTGAATTTTAAAATTTCAAAGAGTTAATGTGCACAGCAGGTACGTACACGAATTGCCATAAATCGCCTGCTGCTCGCCATTCTTCTCCCTCTCCTCGAGATTCTGTTTCAGCCTTAGCAGCTGTTTGTCTTTCGATTCCAATTCTTCTTTCATTCTTTGGACCTGATATTAGACATATATGATAAAAAACAAATGTAAAGGGGTTAAGAATAAACATTATAAAAGCTGAGTTTGCGAGATGAATCGATTAACGTTATCATTAGACTGTGGTTTCGTAGGAAAATACAACATATTATGAGCGATTCCTTTCTACGTCATTGCGTTGACACAAGAGGCGATAAAGGGAACGCAAGAAGCGGTGTTCAATGCAGTCGGTTGTCAAGTGGGTCAAGGTCGGTGGGTAAGGTGCGGTGTGACCTCCGCCTGCGTGTCGTGCAGCTGCACGGTGAGGTGGCTGTGCGCGCTGTGCGCCAGCGCCTCGGCGTCGTTGCGCTGCTGCTGCAGGCGCGCCGACAGCGACGAAATGCGCAGCGCCTGCTCCGACATGCGCGCCTGCAGCACGTCCCGCTCCGCGCGCACCTCCTGCACACAACAATCCCTCACCATTATATCTAACGCTACTTATAAGCAGTACCCGAGCTAAATCATATGAAGGATCTCGATTTGTTTTAGTACAAATATTATGTCCACTAAGATGCTTACAACTTAATTCAGAAATACACGTAGGGACATTTTTTTATAAAAGAACAAGACAACGTTAATAATCGTTATGGTAAGACTTGAAGACTTCCTGTGACAAAGGTTTTAGGAGATTTACAAGTAAATTTTCAACAAAAAAAATATCAGTTTAATTAATTTTTATTTCGTAAAAAAACTACAATTTTGATATACCTAAGCAAAAAAAATTATAAATAGGAAGAGGAAAAATGACAAGGAATTAACCTAGGGATTTTAATTACATTGCTTCACTCTTATCAAATACATACGTTACTAGAGATAAGGGGTCAAAAACATTCAACTTACGCAAACATAATAAATATCAAAAATCGTATACAGCACACAATAATCACAAGTAACACGTTACACTGAATAAAAATTAACACAACATTCGTCAACTGCGCAAGGACTCGGACAATTGTCTACGACAGATCGTTTACAACGGGACCCAACTAATTAACACTGAACTCACAAATGTCAATTATGATCGATACATTCAATATCAATGACCAAATACCTGGTTTCCAAAATCTGTACACTTGCAGTTAAAGCTCGGGTAAGCGAGTGGCGAGCGACCCGCTGCGACGGTGGCCGCTGGTCGCTGTGCTAATAATACGCGCGGCCCACTTAACCAGAAGATCACTGGGCCACAGTTTAGCGAACTGTCGATAGCTCTCTATGATTTACATTCGTGGAAAACGTAGGCTTTCATCTCTGTCATACTTGTATTTATATGTACTGTGGTATTCTATGCCGTTCGTGTAGTACACTGTATACGAATAGCTAACGAGTTTCATGACGCCTATTCATATTCCTAATATGAAAACGCTAATGTAGCCAGACAATGCATTAAGCCTTGATTAAATTTATTGACTCCTTCATATATATTTTCCTAACACAAGTGCGATGTTAAATGTTGCAGTCTCTTGGGTAACATTATTTATTATTGTTAAACAAATTTCCACTCCGAAACACACACACGTGTGAGTGGCGTGCCTCATTACCCAATTACAAAACACCTGTGACTGAAGCCGGTAACGTGCTCGAGTTTTATCAACCATTCTTGTAGTGTTATTACTAGTAGCATCACGCCTGTTTTGCCCCGAATAGGTAGGCAGAGTGAATTTTCATCAGTTAAAGTCCCCAATAGAACAGAGGGAGAACCCATTGCCATAAACCGGCTATAAATCCAGACTCCAAACTACTATTGGAAGTTACAAGTTAGAGAATCCCAATAATACTTACCCGGACCCGGGAGTCGAACCCGGGACATCTTAATCAGTGACCCTTGCAACCACTAGACTAACGAGCTATTTTAAATTTATTTACAACATATCATTCTTTCACAAATCAAACACAGATTCATTTCAACATAAAGAGCACCCAAAAGTACTTGAAACGAGTGTTTTATCTTAATCACTGGAGTGGCAACGAACGCCCGGTTTTTATTTAAAGTAGCTCTGAGACTAATTGGGTTCACTAACGGCTCGTTAATTTAATATGTGTACGTACAATCTGGCACTTTTAGTACGTTGGCCGTTTTTTAACTTGTCAAGGAATGATGTAAACGTACATACATGTAAATGAATTTAATTTTTAACGGAGATCCTTCTCAAGTTGAGACGACCCACGGCCTACAGTGGAACGTAAGAGAGATGAATAACGATGATGATAGTAAATCATCAACAAACAATAGAGCTCTGTCTATTTGTAACACCTGTTAATCTTTTTAACGTTTCAACAAATTATGTACATATGTGGGTATATGATAAATATAATATACTATTGTATGAATTGAATTTAACGCAAACACTGCCAACGGAAATATGTAAAATGATGAACAAATTATAACTGGATATGTGTTCGGTGTATGTCGATAGACTCACAACCTATTCCATAGTGAGACGTGAACTGGTGAAACGTGGTTCTACATTCCTCTGCCTACCTCTTTGGGGATTACGGCCATGATGTTACATTATTTTTATATAATACCACTACCACATTTTTCTAATAATAATACTCATTATTAATGACTCATTAACTAACTGATACCCATGGCTTCGTCTGTATTGTTTATCATATTAATAATACATGTTATGTCTAGAGAAGAAAAAGATATTGAAGGAAAATATGTATTACACCTACACTTTGCTAATCTCAAAAAATCGCTAAAAATTTTAGTGACTTTAAACTTTAAAAACGGTACATTAAATGAAGTTAACAACTTTGTTTAAAAATAAGAACCAAGTGTTTATAACGTAAACTTAAAAAGAATCTATTGAAATATATATACCTGTATCTAATAAATATTACGTGTTACGCGTACAACGCCAGACCTCTATCATCTTATTAATATAGATGATAAGGCACAAGACATCTCAAGGGATGTAGGACAATGACACTGCATGTCGTTTATTTGTGCAAAAACGTAAATAAACTAACAATAAGTGCTACATTCTCCTGTTAGTCTTCCAAGTACAGAACACTGCCAACTACTCGTTCGTTTTATTAATACCACAGACAACAAATGTAGAAGTGTTGAAGTAATGCACAGCACTCGCTTCAGGATACAGTGTAAACTAATTGGTTTGAAACGAACATGAATTAACCGTATTGTCTGAAATGAAATAAAGCGTATTGCCTTTTGAATGGTCTACGGTTAAGACAAAAACCTAAATGATTTAATTCACACGATCGTTATAAAAAGCTGTTGAACATTCAGAGCTAACAAAATTTCATTAAGTTCGCAAAGTGCTAACAGATGCCATTGGCGTTGGACACAAAGAAAAACTGCGACAGACTAGTCATTAATACACATATCGTCAAAAATGTATACTTATTTTAACGGTATTGAGTAAACAATTGAAATGGCGATCACGTAAACCCTGCGATTTTTTTAACGTTAAGGAAACCTCTTAGAGGGATTTCAAAATTTTCAAAACTCACGATACGCATGTTGCAGCTTAGTACCAATATTCCTTTGTTTATACAAAACTATAATACCAACTCATTACCCAATCAGCAAATAATGAGAACAGAACGAGAGTGAATGATTCCGTTCTTCAGCTAAGGTTCTTTCATCCAGTTAAGGAATTTATTCAGAAAGTTTACATCTACACTGCCCATTATCCACTATCATTGCCGAACATAAATTTCAATTTAACTACGCATAAAGCCGTATATCTCAATAAGGAAGAGAAAGATTTCTCAATCTGCGAAGAATAGCTCGTCTCCTTTAATCATAATATTCGCGTTGGCAATTGAGAGTATTAAAGACGATTGCCTACAGTGGAGTACAAGCGGTACCTATATAATAAAAGAATTGTATTACGATCACGTGAAGTGAATATTTATTTGACCGTCGAATGACGCAAGCATTCGAGAACATTCAAGCGACCATTTAAAGTTAATAAAAGTAGATGATAATAAAAGTAACCCGACCCCAAATAACCAGATCGAGGAGTGAAGGAGATTAGATAACAAAGGTTATAACTAAGTACAAAAACGAAGATATCAGACTTTATATTTAGCGATTTGGCAACATGCTCACCACCTATTTCATATTGGGACGTAGACGTAACTGGTGAAGCGTGGGAGTGTACTACAATCCTGTGCCTACCTCTTCGGGGATTAAAGGTGTGATGTTAGGCGAAGTGTCTGTTTGTAACATCAAAAGCTTTTTAATGAGCGCATGGTAAAGTGTACACGGTACATAAGACTTCTTTTAATATTACCATGATATGCACACTACATTCCTATACTCAGAACGCCAGAAATATTGCACTACCGTTCGCACTCTAATCGAAAGCAAAAATAACGAATGCGTATATGAAGAATACTATTAAAACCGTTGCCAAATCGAAATTGACTCGTTCAGATACATTGTAACAACACGTGAAATAGTCGGATAGAAATAACCTGACAATAGAACTTTGTGGGTGTACGGCTAATTTGAATGAATGAATGAATTGAATACAGCTGTTCCTATAGCTGTGGGGAAAAATAAACTACATTTTTCCTTCTCTTCTGTTACGCGATTCCTTCATACACGTTTTAACCTTACATCTTACGTCTATTTTTCAAGGGTTAGTAAACTCGACTACTGAGTCAGTACTAAGGCATCGAGGAACTGAATTCCGAAGAAAAACAAATATTTGAGCGATGAACAGCGAGTATTTGTACTGTTTTGGTGCAAAATTGTCTATATAATTATGTACTTAGAAATGTATATAACTTGTTCACCTACCAGAGCCTGGGCAGACGTCAGTTGTTACAAAATATTAGATACCTTCAACGGCGAGTTCATTAATGCACTCGAAGCTGTCATTAACGAAACGTTTTTTACCTTTAATTCAGTCTTAAAAGACTTAATAAAATTCTAGTCCTCTCTTACTTATCTATGTATTTTGACTGATACCATTTGTGTAAAAATAACTGAATAGCTTTTACCCTCAACGGAAAATATAATAATCGATTTTTCATACGCTTATTTCTATAACTATCTATAGTTCATTCTAAAACTATGGGGTACATTCTAGAACTGAAGGGAATTCACGATAGGCTAACAATCTTCGCTAATTTCGCAGTCTAATATCCGCCTGCGAGTACCTACTAATAGGTTGACACTTTAGATTTGAAATACTTATGACAGAAACATATTGCTGGAATATGAATTGCAAGAAAATTCTTTAATTTAAAGAATTACAGAAAGGAGAGATATAGGAAAACGAACATTCGATTATATATCAAATGTTAAGACGACGTTTCTCAAAACAAAATGCGTTCAGTGGCCGATGCCGCGACAGCCAAACAGTTGACGTCATTGCTTAAATAACGAAGCCAAATTCTTGTTTATTATTGAAACTCACTTGGCGTATTTGTATAACCGCTTTCCGGATTACAGATATTGCAATTTTTCCAAAGTGATTTACATAAGCTATTATAAAAAAATTTAGCTGGAGTTTGGAGATCAGTATTTCATTAAAAAGAGATATAAAACTGAAATAGATACTTTTCGATTAATGGAATTAAAATTAAAATTAAAAAATAAAGAAAAATCCGCGAAGACACAGTCAGAGGAGGACAATATTTTCAAACTATCATTTGCTGCTCTAAAATCAGGACGCATGCCTTCGCGGTCCAGACCAATATATTACAAATACCACGCGTATATGTGTATCAAAGGAGACCTCATAAAAATTTAACACTGGAAATTTTCTCCAGGCGCATTTTTATGCCCTGTTTAATGCGCCTGCTACCCACACATACGTACGCGGTATGTAACATAAAGATCTATCCGATTCCTATCCTGTCACGATAACGTTCGTTACAACTGATTTGTCTCATTCAACCGGACCGTTCAGAGAAATGTAAACGAGGAATATAATAATTATCATGAAATATTTACTCATAACACAATCAGTTACTAATATTGAAATCTAATCTAACAAACACGTACCTACATATAACAAATGTATATTTTTAAATAATACAAGACAGTTGAGATACAGAGTTATCCTTGAAAAGACTTCGAGCGGTCACCCCAAGCTTGCATTTTCTCCTGTTTCATTTAATGATAAGTGATAATGTTTCAAACTTTCATCACCGCCCACAGACATCTGCGATATGAGATTATTCAATATCAAACAGAATTAAATGTAATTTATACACAGTCGTGCTAACCGTACCTAGCCGTTGGAGACGAAGCTAACAGACCTCGAGGACTCGTCTCGTTGAGTCTGCCTCGCATCCGTAAGACCAAACGACAACGAACGTTTAGCGACAGGAACAAGCGGAGCAGTTGTAACGAACTATCAAATTAATAGATACACGTGGAGTGGAGTCTTCAAAAATAATAAAATAGTTGCACTACTGTCATGTATAATATGATTGTGTAGAGGCGCGCTGGTGACCGCACGAACTGGCGCAAACCGCCGTTTATCCTCGTGTGGTGGACACTGAATATTGAAATATAGTAATAATAATAACGGGACTTACTATATAGACAGATATGTTCGCTTGTTAATTGAGGAATACGCTTTGAAAATATATTTTATGACGTTTTCATTCAATATGCCTATTCATTATTAAAATTAAACATTAGAATTAAACTATACACACGAATATTATTAGATGAAAGGAATACCCATTAAGGACATGTGAAAATATTACGTGGAAAGGTAGGACTAAAAGCTATTGGTATTTATGCAAAAAAAAATTGTACGTTAGCGAAATTAAATTTATTAACGCCAAACTCCCGCAATGTCTGTAAAGAGCCGTCCGTAGAATCGGAAGACAAAAATGTTTAGGAGCAATTACTTGCAGTATCGATATGGTCAGATCTCGAGTTCAGCCAAAACACAATACGCATTGCATCAGTGACAGATTAAGCTATACCTACTCCAGAGAACAAAGAATGACCGGTACCCAAAGAGGATCGGAGTGACCATTTTTTCCGACTCACCGTCAAGTCCGGCAGCCCCATCCCGAGCAGCTTGGTGAAACAGCGCCACACAAACATCACACACACACTAAGCCACCGGCGTCTACATTATGTACACCGTCACATTCACATCAATGGGGAAACTTGTTAATAATGAACGTATTATGTTAAACGCCGGCCGTCTCACGAAGCCACCGTGTGATTTTCGTGTCTTGATTTAGATGATTTTTTATGACGAGTGCAATGGCGGAACTGGCCCAAATCTCAATGATGTCATTAAAGGAAAAAAAATAAAAAATTTCGCAAATGGAAGCGGAGACCTTCCTGCAGCAGAACACGCTTTGGAACATCGGGAGCGACTGAAAGATCGCGCGGGACAATGACGGTCACGTATGAAAATAGAGATGTGCGAAGCGATGTTTGGGGTTTGGATGCGGCGTTGTACTGTTCTCGATACTTAAAAACTTTAATACCAAAAATATACCATAATAATAAATTCGTGAACTGGTTATGTTTATAAAATAATTAAAAAATTATAATTTTTTTTCTGCAATACTGGATGTATAAATATAAAACATGTAACATTTAAAACAAAATGTATTATAAGATTTCTATACCGCTATCCTGATATTTAATATCACATTTAAAATAACTCAAATTATTTTAGCTCTTGAATAATAACGCATTTTTTTTACTTTAAATAATAAAAAATATCACGCCTGTAATTAATCTCCAAAAAGGGAGGCAGAGGTGTGCAATACTCCCTCGTTACACCAGCCACGTTTAAATCCGAACGGTACGTTTAAATCCGATAGGGGGCGAACGTATTGCTTTACATCGGGAATAAATCCAGACTCTGAGCCACTACCAGAAAATCTAATTTAGAAAAATTATATCAATAGTACCTGACCCGGGATTTGAACTCAGAACCTCTCGGTCAGCAGTCGCGCTTGCGACCAACACGACTAACGAGACAGTTATATTTAATCTTTCAAACTTTATAGTAAAAATATCCACCCTCGACTGTACTTCGACAAAAATAGAAAAAATCAAACTGTTTGTAAACAAACACAACAACAAAATTAATCCCTCGGGAGGAACAAAACGTTCAAAACGACATTTATGTATGTATGCAGGAGATAGCGCATCTATAAATTCGGACATGTACGGCATCAATCGTATATATTTAGATCACAACTACACGCAGCGCGAGTATGAGGTTATGAGTGTTGTCGGCGTGCGCGACGAGGGGCTCAGTGTGTACACGTACACTTGTGTCGGTGTGAGTGTCGTTGATCGACACGTAGGGCTGTCTATTTCCGTGTGCGTATTTTCTTCCCGCTACTAATATTTATCTTTATCTACACAATAAACAAACATCTCGTCCCATTCACTTACATGACAGCATTTATGGCTACACGTTCGAGTTGAAATTTGTAATGCAAGGAGATTCTAGTAACGTAGATACATAAGTATAAGTACTTAGGGTATTTGTTCGTATTTTGACCAACCTATCAGTCCGATGATCAGCACAAAATTTAATAGTTATTAGAATTTAATTTAATCTAATAGTTATTTAATAGTTGCGAACAAGTGTAATATAAGATATTTCTAACTAGAATTTCTATTTAAAATATGTATTAATGCTCGACCTCTGGATTTGTTCCTGTGTACGGTAATAGACTCACCACCTATTCCATGATGGAATGCAAACGTAACTCAATCCGGGGATTGTACTACACAGCTCTGCCTACGTCATCGAGGATAACAGGCGAGATGTGTGATTTATTTATGTTTTGTGTGATCGTCACAATACAGTTTGAGCAACAAGTTGCAGATGGTTAATTGTTGCAAGGTGATAAGCATCGTTATTATTTCATCACACTTCATCATCCCTTTAGTGGTTTCGCTGGTGGGAACGTGTCTACTCTAATAGGAAAGTGTAAAGCCATATAGTACGGGATCCCTGGACCATTTTCACCATTTATTACTAACAAGCTAATTTTTCGTGAGTAGCTTCATTTTGACTAGACGCCCAACTTTTTTCCTTACAACAACTTTGGTAAATGGTAGCTAATAGGGGTAGCAGGGATGAAATATGTTGATTTGACGAATTTCAAAAATTTATTACTAACTGAATTTTTCTTCGTTAATCGTGAAGATAATTATCTAAATAAACCGAGAAAATATTTGTCCTACAAAATTCAAGGTTTTAATAAAGAGTCCCCCCCTCTCCAACACGTATTATTAACAAGGTCATGAAAAATAATTACTAACCATCTAATTTTTTTTCTATTAGTTAGTAAATATTTATGTAATTTAACAGCCACATTGTCCTACAAATTGCGTGGTACGACATCCTGGTCCTACGCTCAAAAGTTGTCAATGCCACAAGACCATTTATTTTATTAGTAACCGTAGGACAAAAGTATCACGTGATAGGCTAGTATGTATTTCGTCCAAATAAAACAATGTCCTACAAAAAAACAGGTATGTATTGCTAGTCCGACAAGAATTGTCATTTTTGTTTTTTTCTTTGTAACACAGCGTAAATGAAAACATATTTGTTGAAATCAAAATAACTTTATTTTCTAATGTAAAAAAAAATCTGGGTATTGTATGTAAACAAAAAAAATTAATTTTCATCAGATTCATCTGAAAAATCTTCATCATCTTCGCTAGCAGTATTAATCTCATCTTCATCCCCCTCTTCGTCACTTTGTTCATTAGTGACGTGTGACTCTGTAATAACATGAAATAATTAATAAATCGCCGAATAATTAATAAATAAATAACAATTATTTTAATAGAGTACCTTGTAAGTCAGAAGATATTTCTTCAAAAGATGGGCTTTGGGGACCATCAAACCAATAATATTGATATTTATTATCAATTATTGTAAATCCATAATTTTCTGGTAATTTGTCGGTGGGACTGCGCATATGTGCATTACACCATATATTGGAGATGAATACTGTTCTTTTAATTTGTTGCAGTAATTCTTGTTTTGTTGGTGGTAAACTGGAAGGGTCATATCCTACAATACTTTTTTTTAATACATCTTCATTTTCATTTCTTGATTTATATCCTTTTTCAAACAACTCATACCGTCCTTTGTTGATATCATTTTTTGTTTTTAACGAGTACAATCTACATACATACTCTTCAATAATTCGAACTACCTCATTTGAAGTTGTTAATGCTGTATCATCACTTCGTAGTAGTTTAATAAAAGCATCTTGAAAATTTTTATTTTTCTTTAAAATGCTGAAAGGTCTCTTCTTTCCTCTACGAAAGAAAGCAGGATTATAATCATTCCCTGTAAAAATGTGGCATATGGCGAGTGAACAAGATAATTGATCTTCAAGCTTGGCATAAATTTCATTTATGTTTAAGTACATTTTTTTTTTACTTGTGCTTAAATTAATTATTATTTGAATTTCATCCTTTAAATACTTGAAATTTGCCAACATTATTATTGGAATATCAGAATCTGTACAATGTATCTCCACATTATAGTTACAATTAAGTTGACAAACGTGGTACACAATTTTGGTGTCAGCTTCTTCATGATAACAAGAAAGGTTATAATCAATAACTCTTTTTATTTTATTTTCACTTGATACCTCATAAGAGTAGCATTGATCATAATTAAGTTTAATCGTTTTTCCTGCCATTAATATCATGAATTCATCTCTTGTCCAATCTTCTATTATAAATTCTACAAATTTTTCTTTAAAGTTGGTACTCCTCAATAATTTGCAGAAATCAGCAGGACGATTATTGTCTTTACGTATGACGTCATATTGTGTGTCCTCTTCACCTCTCAAATCATGTTCAAAATCTTTGATACTAGGTTTTTTGTACTTGTCAAATATAACATGTACTTCTTTTCTATTATATGTAAGTATTTTCAATATATGTTTCGAGATTTTACCATAACTGTTTGGAACGTTCTTCAGCGTATGTAGTAAATAAAATCCATCTACTAGGTGAATGTCTGCTTCTGGAGGATTTACAATTTCAGTTTGATGTTGTAGTAATTCACCAATAACTACAGATTTGGGGGTCTTGCAAATTGATCCATTAGTATGACAGAGTGAAAACGGAATAGGAGCTAGAGGATAACTTAAAGCTTTTTCTATATCAATTTTATTTTTTAATGACGCATAAAGTAATCGACCAAAAACATCTCTTTGCATTTTAACTTCCTTCACTTTTCCATTAATTTTAAGTTTTTTCGTATTATTGTACTCAAAATTAATTATTTTATTTTTGCTAATGGCTTTATCAAACCTATCTGGTGTTAGTCGAGTCTCAGCAATAAAACTCTCACGTTGTTTTTCGCCCTCGATTTCAACTGATGATAAAAACTGAAATATTTCATCGTTCACTGACTGACCTTTCGATATATTGTAAAGATGATTTTCTGACAGTTCTAACGCAAAAGGATTGGTGTACTGCTTTATTAGTTGCATCAGTGCTTCTAAGTTTTTGGTAGATTTCTGAATTGTTGACTTCTTTAAATCTTGCGTTACATCATCTATTGATTTTATATCACAAAACTCCATCATTGTTGATATAACACTCGTACGTAATGAATGAGTAATAGACCATTTTTGTCTTGCAGAGAATGAGTTTGTTACGTTAACAATTCCAGAAGCTTTTGATGCGGCATCAGCATTGATTGTTTGCTCGAGTGTTAAATCAACCGGGATTCTTGAAAATGGTTTCATTGTTCTTCGAATGCCCATGAAACTCTTTTGGCAATCATCAAGCAATCCAGGATGTGTAGTTTCAATATTTATCAACTTATCCCAGTAAATCGACATATACCTTGCATAATTGTGGTGGTTCATTGAGAAAAAAACATTTGTTATTTTCGGTAAAATGTGTACAAACAAATGAAAATCACCTACACGAATACTATAATCTAATTGAAGATAGTATTCAACTAATCTTGTGTACATTAAATAGATTTGAGGTGTTTTACCATGCCTTCCATTCAAAGTTTCACTTTGATATTGTTCATATTTTTCAAATAATTTTTTTAAATAGTCATTGGTTATTTGTGGGTCATCATTCCGTTGTTCATTAAATAATTTGACGTATTCTTCAATATTTTCCAGGTTCTCATCATGATGTTGTAAAAACCGCTCGAAATGCAAAATCTGCAAAGCAAGAGAGAGTAGAGGATGAATCTTTTTACACCGATTAAAATGTTTTCCACTTAAAAACGAATTGATAGAACCACTGGCCAAAATTTCACTATCTATAAGAATATTTGTTAACCCACAGCCACTCATAAATTTCCCGATAGCTTTCATATATGATAACATTACATGGAAAGGTCCAAAATTAATGAAAAGATTTTGAAATTCATCCTCGGCACTCTGTATCCGTAAAGCAATCTTGGCCATGGCTAAATCGTAAGTAACGCAGAAGAAATTCTTCTGGCATTCCGAAGCAATTTGCAAGCTTCTTCGCATCGTCTCTTTAACAACAGCTGGATTCGTGGGTGAATCATTGATTTGCGTCAAATACTCCACTTTTTGGATTCTACTATCATCTTTTATCATTTTGGCATTATATCCTACCCACATTGGCGTATTTGAAATTTGTAACTTATGGGAAAGTACCCAGGTAAAATATCGATGTTTAAAACTATTTAAATTTTGTACGTCTTCGGGTGACGCTGTACTACTTTGCCAAAATTCTGGACGACATTGCTTTGCGTTCATTAAATTTTCAAATGACTCGTCCTCAAACGAACGTTTTCTACGACCAGACAAATTACGAACATGAATTGATGAATTCTGTTGAGGTACTGTATGTACATCGTTTCTTTGAATGATGTTCAATTCTTCTTCGGTAGGGATGTTTTGATAAAAGATACCCACAGTATCATGCAAGGTATTCTTTCCAGAGCTTGTCTCTACAAATCTATCGTAATTATCCCACGCTACTCCAGATGATAATATAGAAGTTGGTAAAATGCCGGAAGGACATAACTGATTATTAGAAGCACATGAGTATGCAGCAGACGTCTCCAATTCCAGTATACTTGGATAGGTGATGCAGTAACCTTGCCTGCTTAATATCTCCACGACTTTTTTGCTTCCAGTAAGACTTTTCATGGTTATACCCAATAAAATATGTTTTCGCGGTTTAATGTAACCTCTTGTAATGCTGTAGATAGAGTCCTGCGAAAAACATGATGACAATCTCCGATCCCGATTACAGCTTTCTTTGCATACACCGCTCAATGCAGTTGTCCAAAATACATTCAACCAATTAGGAACATCGCACTCTCCTTTATTTAACACTTCACTATCGATGAAATCAGTTAAAGGTTTTTTTTTTATTTTCAATATGTTTCGGCGATATTTTAAGGCGAAATCTTGTGCTTCTTGTTCAAATAATATCTCTTGGACTGTTTCGTCATCGATTGTTTCAATATCCATTTCGGAAGACATTACAAATTGTTTATTTGAAATTTTGACAAATGAAATCTTCTTTTTCATTTGACTTTGTATGAATTCCTTTAGAGCTTGATTACTGAATGTGCTACCTTCTACATTAGCGTTTTCATTTAATTCCATTAGAAACTCAGCATAACAATCTTTCAAGTGAGGAAATGATAACACTCGTCGAATTCCAATAATTTCTTGTTTAATGTAACTTATCAATCGTTCTCTTGCAATTCTACAGCTCTCTCGCTTCATGGCCCAATCATCAGTTGGAGGTGGGTTTTTTTTCCTTTGATATTTGGCAAAATAATTCACACAACAGTTATTATGATACGCTAAAAAAGAATCGTTTGCAGATTCATTCTCTTTTTGAATTTTCTGTAACATCTGTATATCATTTAATTCTGTTGCATAATTTTTTATTTTCTCCAGAAAAGGAACTTTGTTTTTAATTTTGCGACAGTATATTTGCCGGTTTTTGCGTTTTATATTCATTTTTACACAAAAAAAGCATTTCTTTGCTGACTCATCATCTCCGAAACTTTCGATATTAATTTCATCATCTACATCGCTTTCCTCAATAGCAGTTAGCGAATCTGCAATGTTGCTGCTTTCATCATGAATTGATTTTGAACTCTGGTCAACATCAACAACATCTCTGTAAATGATAACACGTAAAACAATTATTTAATTAAAAAAGTAAATAAACCGTTTTAAAAACTTTTTAGATATTTGCATGTGGACGAGAACAATAATTAAAAAAAATTGTAATGACATTATTTAAGTGAAACTTCTTTTTGCACGTTGAGAGTAAAATTTTGAGGTCTCGTCACAATAATTATAATATGAGCGTCATGATAATCAAAAATAAACAATTACAAAAAAATGAAAAAATATAATTAACTAACCGAGAAGTGCATGGCAATGGGTCTGGTTCTACGTTTGGAGCAGACGATAAAGATATTGAAGGATCGATGATTTCAGTCGATTCAGACGCTGATGATGTAAAAGCTGGCGCATTACTGTGTATGATAAATTATTAAAACAAAAAATATGAAAAATTATGAAAAATCGCGATTGAAATTAAATTTACATTAAATTAATACTTAGTAAAATAGAGTTATATAAGAATATAAATTTAGTACATATATTATTTTTCTATGCAATATAAAATATATTGAATAGCAATGGATGCTTTACTTTATAGGTATTTTTGAGGACAATCGAGCATTTCTGAACATAACCGAATTCTCCGACTGTTAATGGAGTAAATTGGAAGCACGTGGAAAATTTTACTATTGAATTAAATATATTTATATTACAATCCAAATTTTGGAGGAAAAAATGTAAAATTTAATATACTTTCTATAGTTATTATTCAAAGAATATTGCAAAACTTTCATAATAAAATTACTCCAATTTTTTTTTACATAATTACGTGAAAATATGAAATTATCGAATTATTTTTTATTTATTTTAAAAATAAAGTAATAAAATATTCGATGGACTTACCTTTCATAAGACAAATATTTAGATTTTACTCTAAATTCCTTGTAACACGAAGAATGATAGCCTATTATTTCGTCACTCCAAATTTCAGGCAGTACAACATCACAATATTTGTGCTTATGATGCCTTCGAGCAGATAAAAAAGTTTTACAGGAAAGCCAAATATCTCTATTGAATTTTTTTATTTCTTCTCTTTTTCCCCGAAAATTAGGGTTTTCACATAATAAATTACACAAAAAACACTCCATTATTATTTTGCAGCACAAAACACAATTGAAATTGTTTTTCGAAAGGCGAATAAAATATACGAGTTTTACTGGAAACAACTTTACACGGTTATGGTCGACACTAGTCCTGTGTCGTTCATGATTGAACGACACAAATGACCGAAACTCGATCTCTCATGAACGACTCGTTCGTTCATTC
>DWTO01000695.1:0-19400 GCA_018244755.1 Jemadia pseudognetus | reverse complement strand
GGTGAGGATGTGTATGCATGTATGTTCTAATTTTGATATTATAGTAGTGGCTCGGAGTCTGGATTTGTGCCCGATGTATGGCAATAGGCTTACCACCTATTACATAGTGGGATGTAAACGCAAGTGGTGAAACGTGGGAGTGGACTATACTCCTCTGCCTACCTCTTCGGGAATAACAGGCGTGATGTTATGTACTAATAATAACTTATGTAAAAGGATAAATGATTCAGACATGAGAGTTACAAAGCCACTAGTAGTTGAGTGGAAATAATTAAACATTACGTTTACGGAGTTTTAGATTACCTATTAATTTCGTTTCTTATTAGTACGTGTATAGAGAAATGAGATCTTAAAAAATTGTAGGTCATGGGTATGCGTACAAATTCGTATCATGTTAAATTGAATAGTTCTGGACTATTTGATGTTATATCCTGATATCTCTTATTATTATATCTTCGCACGAAGTTCTGTACGGGGTAGTTATAAAGCATCGAGTGTCAATGATTGCTGTCCATACAGATCTGACGTGCTTTTTCTATATTTGTCGCACTTTTTCATACATACACATACATATATGCATGTTTTTGTCGGAAAATTCCGAAAATGCGTGTAGGGACAGTTTACTCTATTCAGTCCACATGTACCCTTTCTACTTCATTATTCATTCAATCGAAATTCACATTTACATACGAGCCGTAATGTCACTATCTATGCAAGTTGTTGATCGAAAGTATCAACCGCCAGGCCCACCCGGGCACGCTAGATTTATCCTTATCCAATTACGTGGATTAGATCCCTATGGTAATGCTACACGCAGTTGTCTGTATTGTACGATATATTTTCTTATTAATTAACGATAAACTGTTTTGTTTTGGAAATATTGTTTGGAAACAGAAAATAAATATTGTAAATGAAAAAATTTGAGATTTAAACAATCCACGTTTTGTCGTATTTATTATAGGTATATTTTGAATATATATTTATATTTAGAACACCTTTTATTCGGTACACCTGTCACACTCAGTCAGCGAAGTTGTGTAATCCACCTGATAACTGCAACAGATAACTGCAAAGTAACTACATAGGTACTTATGGTCCACTAAGCGAGTCCGTATTATGTTGTTCTTGTATTATGTTGACAGACGTCCGAATATCGTTTTGATGTGATAATATTTTGACAAAATAATTTACTTAATTGGTCTTAAATTAGTCATTAAGCAAGTTGGTATGATGCCAACGAAATAATCAATCAACAATCTCTTTATGTATTTGCTTCGAAAGACTCATAGAACAGACCTACTGTAGCGGTTTCCCCGTCCTTGTCTGTCACGTTGCGTTTCGCAACTGTCTCTGTCAGCGATGGTATTCGTGTTCAACGGGACAGCAGGCGCATCTCGTGATTGTCGCTCTCAGCTCTTGCAATGCTTTCCACGCGGACTTTCAAGGTTTCTCTTCGCCTTAATTCGGAATGGAATTATAAGACTGTAATGTTTGTGCAGCTTTGAAAGAAATGCAAATATACTTGTCAATGTTATGTATGAAGACACAGACACACTCAAGTTTGTGTATTTAGGCACTTACTTTCTTCAAAAATAAAAGGTCATTACTTTATGGTACATTAGTACATTCAAAGAAAATTACTTTCATTTGTATTACATATCCATTTTATGATTCATTTAAAATATTTCATAACGATCTTCATTTAGCACTGACGAGTTTCGATCGACTTGAGAACAAGGTAATAAAAAATACGTCATTTGAACGTTCACTATACAATCACGGCTTAGGTTGAACTGAAATAAGACAAAAATATCCTTCAGTTAATATTTGTTGAACTTTCTAGTTTCTATATTGGACGACAGACAACGCTTACAAGAACCGTAATTGTTTTTTGCTTTGACGATTGGTTTTACTTTGAAGTAATTTTTCATTTTGGCACGTCAGACTTTTATCATTCGTTTATTATCAAGATCGTTTTCTATTACTCTTTAACGATATGTAAAGTAAAGGTTTGACATAAAGTCGTTTGTGTAACAGTACCTAAAATCCTTTTGAAAGCATTCCCGAAAGAAGTTTGAAACTTATACTCGTACTTATACCGATATACGCGCTTATACTCGTATGATAAATTTATTTCCTTCGCGAAATCCTACTTTTAATTTATTAGAAATTATGAACATTTACAGGTCTGATTTATGTTAGTGTGAATCTCGCGTTTATATTACATTTGATATTTTACAAACCAAGTCCATTTTGTATACAGCTTTTACAATACTAACTCCATTTTGTATATAGCTCTTACAGTACTAACTCCATTTTGTATACAGCTTTTACAATAGTAACTCCATCTTGTATACGGCTGTTACAATGCTAACTCCATATTGAATACAGCTTTTACAACGCTACTTTGCTACTTTGCATGCACGTATAAAATATAAAACGTCAGGAACAATGACTGCACCCAGCTCTGCTAGAGATAAATGAAGGGTTATGAACACAAAACCTTAAAGCTATGTACATAGTAAGCAATGGCCTTTACCTTCTCGGGCTATAAACAGTGGTACCACTTTTTCAACCGTTACCATGTCTGCGAAAGCCAGACCGGTATACTGGTGATCTTAATATAGATACGAATCAAATAATATCTGCATTCCCATTGATTAAAGCTTTGTAAAGTTATTTACTCTGTGCTAAGTCTATCATATGTTTGTCTATTAGCATGTCTATGGTCTATAGTAAATTCGGTTTCCGCTTTGTCTACTGTCTCAGGTCTGTATTATTTTCAGTGGTAGTTTCATTCACGTTTATGAAATGGGCGCGTTATTTTTAATGGGTAATGGTCATTGAATATCACGGAATGTTTGAAGAAATTCGGTAGAACCAAGTTAATGATGAAAGGAAATATGTTGTATGTTTATTAAATTATATGTAAATGGAATGGAGAGAAAAATATTTTTAGGTTTATGCAAGTGTCAATCAAACACAACGAAATTGGCAGCTACAGTATCCGTATTATTCAATAGGTACTGGGTCGAGGCTCACCCAGCACATGCATTAAAGGAGAAAGGCAGTAGCTAAAGGACAACTGGAATATATATTTACAACTTTTACTCTGCTCTCTTATAAATGCATATACTAAAAAAAGTAAGAATCATCGTTAATAATAATTAATTATTAATTATTCGAGTACACGGACAGCCTTAACGAAGCATATTTTATACAAAGTAATTTTCACTTCTAATAAACATTGAGTATTTAAAATTTCATTAGTCTTATCTAGAGCCAGAAGTTGTTATTAGAATTATAGTTTTACCTCATAAAACTAAATACCTATATATTATATGCTAAATGTCAAATG
Source organism: Jemadia pseudognetus (assembly GCA_018244755.1). Classification (NCBI taxonomy): domain Eukaryota; kingdom Metazoa; phylum Arthropoda; class Insecta; order Lepidoptera; family Hesperiidae; genus Jemadia; species Jemadia pseudognetus. The sequence goes on along the minus strand of DWTO01000695.1, from coordinate 16,042 downwards.
CATTCCGATTTGATTATGTTAACAATTTTGAGTACTAAAATGCATGCAATGCAAATGCGAAAAATAAATATTCATAGACCAGACATACGAATAGATGTAGTATATGGTTCATTAGTATTCTACAACTTATCTTTGTGTACGTTTTACAGCAAAACGCGTTTTTGTGGTCCAGCCAAATGTTTTGATAATATATTCTAGTAATATACGTAGTGAAATTCATACAAATAAGAACGCACAAAATTAAAATGAGCTGAAGTGTGAATATATCGAATAAAATACGGAGGGATGAATGAAATAATTGTATTCGTTTTAAAATAAAAGGGAATAATTTAATTGAAAAAAAAATACGTCGGAGAATACTTCATATTACATGGGTATTTGGATACATGGATATTACATATAAGATAACCGTTCCAAATAAGATATATTTTCGCTTGATGCGATGAATCAACTATGACAAGTCCGTGTATATAATCCGTTACTAAGGGATGAGATGATTTTCACGTATCAATTATTATGCAAATGAGTTTATTTCAGACTACAATTATTAGTTAATAGTTGTTTATATTTACTACCTACAATGTAAAGTTATGTTGTAGACTTTCATATCAGTTGTATGTTTATTTTAAGATAAATATAATGTTCAATGAAATTATTTGAAAAAGGAATTTTGCCGTTTAATTTTATTTTTTTCATCCATTTTGGTAGTTTTAAAGACAAGTGCTGAGCAAAATCTGTATTCCTACATTATCAAAAGCTTTAACTTCGATGACCAAACTAGTACCTACTTTATGAGTAAGATATATACGTGTATGTAGTTTTTATTAGTACAAAATGATGAAATAAAACTGGTAGAATGACCACGTGACACGGGTTACAAAATATAGGAAAAAGGCACTCAATATATTTTAATGGTAGATTGATTTCCGTCAGAGTTGAATCATAGGATTATTGCTGGCATCTACTCAAAATAAGACAAAAATGTCTTTCAGAAGTAGCCATAGGAAATTATAGACTGATATTTATTCTATTATTTGTATATCACAAGCGCGTTCATTGACAGATTACATCGCAGGTAACAAACAGTTTAAAAATTACTTACTCAATGACCAATTCATTTCTTCGACCAGTTCATTTCGTATCGGTTGCTTCGGAAATCTATTAATCGGGAACTTACCTGTGAAAAATAGATAACTCATTAAATAATTGACACTTATATCATTGAAGGTTCTTTCCCTCAAGTACGTTTGTACGTCAGTTCTCAGTACAACCGTGCGCGACTACTTGAGATCCGTGTGATGACGTCACAAGACCGTGCTTGTACTGTGTGAAAAAACATATTTCCAGGATTCTAAGAGATTGTGAGCAGCAATATAACGCTATGAAATGAAAATAAAGAATATTTAATCATTGATAGAACGTATGTTCCTTCCTTATATTTTCCTTAGATAAATATTGAAACTACTGTCTCCTTTAACCAAGACATTCTTTTTAACCTTAGATCTTCTTCATATCGTAAACTACAAATCATCTCACATAATGCAGCTGAATAATCTAATATCGGTACTTGAATGCGATTGATCAAAGGAGACCTTTGTGGTAACTTTCGCTCTGATCCAGTTGCGTTGGCTCATTGTGTAAGGACAATAGATCTCCACTTTCACACGCCGCGCCTTGCTTAGGGCTGACGGCCTTTTTTAAACACCTCAACTAACGTGCCCTAGTGCCTCTAAAAAGATTCAGTAATCTGTGGAAAAGTGGACTGGTTTTTATTATCGGACCATTAAGCCACCAAGTTGTCTCCTGCTACATTCATAGCAATATGTTGGAGACAATGGTATTTATGTATGACCAGTATACATATACCCAAGAATTGCAAAAATACCTAAATATTATTAATATTATTATGAAATACAAAGGTACGCAAGTAGATTTGTATAGATAATATGTTTTGGAACGATTAATTTAGTACGGTGAGTTGAGGTAACCCTAAGAGGTACGGATCTATAGCTGACGAAGATCGCGACTATTTGATGAATCAGCGACCCTACGTTGTATTCTAATGAGACGTCGCCGAACGCTGACCTACTTCATAGTAGCTACACTTGCAATCAGCGTACCGTGATATTCGTTGATTTTGAATGTTACTATTATGCATTTGGGTTGTACGTCCATTACGTTCGATGGAAATTAAGTTTCATGGACGCTAAGTTTAATGGAAGTTAAATCAAAACATCTATGGTCATGAATATTCTGATTTAACGTAATGATATGCGCGTTAGATTTCCCGTCGCGCCATCGGCTCGCATGTTTTTGACCACCATTACGCCATTGCCTTAACCCACTCGTACGCATGTTCCGGTTGCCGGTTAACTAGTGTAATACGTGTAATCGGAATAGCGGTGCTTGTAAGCATTTACTTGTGTATTGTTAATCCAATGACGGATTTATGTAGATGCTGATGCTCCCGTTTCTTCTATGTTTTCACTCGCGTCGAGCGTCAGATTTGATTCCAGGCGTTAGTAAATATTTGTCACAAATAATGATGAAAAATGGTCGTGTTTGTACAATTCGTTAAGTTAAAAGCCGTGCTTAGAGTAATTTCAAAATGACCACTTCACAAATTAAATAAAACGAACACAATAAGAATTAGAATTATCCAACTGAAAGGAGTCTGACGTCACACGGGAATAAAATTTAAAATTAGAATATCTGCGTAACGTCATCGTATGCGTATGACACAGATACAAATGCAGTGGAGTATTCATGTGAACTAGAGATGTTTTTGTATAGGTACACCTTATTCTTTCAAAATGGCGCAAATGGATTCGAAAACCTCTTTACATAACAAATATAATTATTCATAAACATTTAAGGTGGTTATAATTTTGGACGAAAGCTACTCGCGCATCACTTTTTGTCCTGATTTATTAGGCCATGCTAAAAGCATGAACCGTAAATAAAGAATGTGTGAATTCCAAGTTCGAACGCGCGTTAAATTTTTGAGTAAAGTTCTTGCAAACATTTTATATGGCCCGGAAACAATGGTGGGCTAGTAAACCTTAATAAGCCGATACACCTGTATCTTTTTACTTTCACTTTAAGTGTGTTAGAATACATTGAAACATGAATCGGTGTATTTACGGAGTATCGACACTACAAGTTGCAATGTTAGCGGACGCAAGCCGGAGATCCGGTCCAATAGCTTCTTACTCAATTGCACGCACACATCTAAGCGTACAAGCATTTTTTCCCCGTCTGTACCACGAAACCGGATAACATACGCTATCTAAAAACTATGATTGCTTCTCTTATAGATCAAACTATTCATAATACATACTTTCGTCTGTAAGGATGAATTTGATACTCGGTAATCTCTGCTACCCGTTAAGGAAACATGTGTTATGATATATAAATAATACTTACATGTTTAGAACATAAAAAAGCGGATAAAAAAAACTCTCGTCAGAACCGGAACCTACTAACGATAATAACCGGAAGCGACAGCGGAACGTGATTTTTATAGTATGATAATGTTCGTGAAAATATTCCATAAATAACCGTGAAAAGCAGCCGTGCAGGTAGTTGTGTAACCGCACAGATTATTGGGGATTTACACTTACATATGTCGAGGTTACAATTGTTACGCACTTGGTGTCGAGAGCTACATTGTAAGAATAACAGTAAAAATAAGAATTTGGTCGCTTTATTTAGAGTACACAACACTGTGCTGTGACTAAAACTGATATCATATTAGAATACGTAGAGAATCTTTTTGTTGATTAACGTCAAATGTAATAGCATTTTATCATTTCATCGTAATGTTGCTCAGCGGTTGTAGTCACCCCGTTGTACATTTGTTAGAGCAGGTGTGATATGCCTCATAGCAGCATTCACCAGATCGACAGACTTGTAGCGAGCCTGCTACTTACGTGCGTGTCTGCTTAATATTAAAGCAGTTCCAATAACACTTGCACGTGGAAACGGAATGATAACAAAACATCGTTATGAAAAAAGGTTACAAAAACAAACTCGCGCAAACGTGTTCTGATTGGAATCCAATACTCTTTTAATTACCAATTAGTAATACCAATTACAAGTAGGTAGTTAAAATATTTATTGCCATCGCATTAAGGCCAAGTAAATAAGCATGGATGGAATCAAGTAACATGAACTCTAAAAACAATAGCAGACATGTATCCAAACGAATATTTATTGATATACACATAAATATGTAAAAAGATTTGATATCCGAATGGCGAAATTGACTTTGTGGAAACTTTTATATTGTTGAGCTTCAAGCGATGTCGTAACACGGCAAATTGTCCTTTCCACACTTTCGAAGGGTGGAAGTTACCACCGGATGTTTTTCATTAACTTTTCCCCCGAAAATGCTGTGACCTGATGAGGGTTTTAAATCTGATATATCATAATAATGTATGACGTCCATTAACTAAATGCCGCCTACACCTAACAATTAATGAAAGTATTATTGTATCGCACAAAAATGCTTAGTACATTTTCTTTGAATCAATCCTGAAAACAAACTACAGATATAAATAGTTTAGAAATCATTAAGATTTCCGCTAATGTGTACCTGTAAATTTAGTTTACCTGTAAAATTTATGAAAACTATCGTTTTACACCAGTTTAAAACCGACAAAATGGGGATTTATAATTAGTAATAGATTATTTGTAATGAGTTACGTAATGTTAACGTCGGAGAACCGTCTACCGAACTGTTTAGATAACACAGGAACATGGCAACAGACATAAATGAACAAGCACTTTTTGTATAAAATATTACGATAATATTAATTTATTGTGATGCGATAGTATATCGTGACGTTTCTAAGATGAACAAAGTGTATTATTTTTCAACCACAAATGTATTTATAGAAAAGCGTAAAAAGCGTAGCGGTAAAAAGCGGTAGTCCCACAGGTGCGCTACCGGTCGGCCTTCGGTGCGTACTCTGCATTCCGCGCCGAGCCCTACACGTTGATCCGTGTGTAACTTTACAATAATTGTGCGTAAGTTTACACGCTTATGATAAAGATTTAAATCACGTCGCTAGAGTTCAATAACATAATACAGGACGATATGGCTCGTCTATACTTGAGGTAAATCTGGAGCTAAAAATGAGTTAAATTTAATAATTCCTAGACATATTCAACGCTGCTAAAGTTCTATGAATATTCGGTTTACTGGTTTGACAACAATAACTGAGAAACCACTGAGTTCTTTTATACCGCCTTTAGGGCTTCCCACAAAATTCAAGGACAGCTACATGTAAGATAATAAAAATCAGATTCAGTAGGGTTTTGTGCATATATGCGGTAAGGACTGCTTCTTGCCGCATTTGACCCTGAGGGCATTGGGTGACAACGGAGAGGCAGGTACAGTCTGGTTAATTTCGCCAAGATTCTTGAAGGTTCACCCTAGCTACACACACTTAAATTCCTCGTAGAAGGTAAGTAAAAATGTATGGTATGGTTTAATTTACGGTTCTAAAAAAAGGAGAGTAATACATTTATACAACCGTTGCTATTTGCGGAATCATATGTATAGAAAATATCAAACAGTAAGTTACTTAATATTAACCCTCATAATGATGTAGACACAGTCGCCACCGCGACCTTGCCTCTATCGGTAGTTCATGAAGAGAGACCACGGTTAAGTTCATATTTAAGAGAGCTATCCCGAAAAACATACGCTAATTTATCCGATACCTGACTTAATCGTAATACACCAGTCATAGAATCGTTTGGTGTAAGGTTTTACAGTGTTATTGACATAACTAAGTTGGTATAACAATAAAATGTACAAAACTTAACACATTCATTACAATGATTGAGCATAAACAATTTTAACAATTAATCGAACAACTTCGTGCGCCGGCGTTTTATAATTGCATTAACACTGGCAGGCAACTGATAATTTCGATGTACGAACAGATATAAAATAATTATGCAACATCGGCTTACACAAATGTGATTTATTTTTACAAAATGTCACACAAAAAGTCAATTATGCACACCGTGGTCCCAATGAAAGCAAATAACAAATATTTGTTTTGAAATGTCATCATAAGAATCTTAAAATCGCCGTAATGTACTTTTCGTTCTGTGAAAGTTGCAAAAATTATTGCCGTATTTCGTAATGCATACAATGTTGGAGCGTTTATTATTTAACCCAGATCGATAAAACTGCAAACCTTCGCTTATTCGTTCATTATTATTATTTTGCACTTTAGAATAGAAAGCTCTGGAAGCGAATTTTGAATGACGAGAACGAACAAACACTTTGTTTCGTATTAAAATAAAACGGTTGAAGTTTTACTACGTAATTTTTAAAATTTGACTCTAATAAGTACATAACATTGATTTAGAACCGAATCATTTCTTCTTTACCCTTCACTTGTAGTGACCTATAATGTAGGTATATGTATATACCTATAAAGGTATTATCTTTAATTAGAGATATAAAATACAAATCAAGGACAAGACAAGGTATTTACATACTAAAATAGTAATTGAACTTCAATTGAATATATATTTTTGATTTTTTTTATAACAATAGGTGGAAGTATTAGGTTACGTGTATTATATTTAAAAATAATTTGTAGCTTAATCGATTTATTAAAAGTGCAGCGAATTCAATTTTCTTAAAGAAATCCGCTTTCCCGACTACAGTCTGTTCAGTATTACAGTCACGAAATGGTAGCACGTGCCGAGGAATATTAGCCGTTAACTTATGGCTGACGCTTCGCTCGTATACGAATACAGAATTCAATTCTGTCAAAAATATAATAATAAGCATATTGGAAAGGTACTTTATCAAGTACATACATAAAAAATCGTTTTTGTAAAATTTGTCTGTCTCGTTGGTTGTGTTGGTTGCAAGTGCGACTGCCGATCGGGATGTCCTGGGTTCAATTCCCGGGTCGAGCACTACTAAAATTTTTCAAATTCAGATTTTCTAGTAGTGCCTCGAAGTCTGAATATGTGCCCGACGTATGGCAATAAGCTTACCACCTATTCCATAGTGGGATGTAGACGTAACTGGTAAAACGTGGGAGTGTTCTGCATTCCTCTGCCTACCTCATCGGGGAATACATGCGTGATGTTACGTTTTATTAATAATATGGAACATTATTAACATGGAATGCTATCTGTGGTCTCAGAGGACGAGACCAGCGTCCAACAGTTGACGATTAAAAGATTATTGTTAATAACGATGAAATTACAGAAATTAACGCCTTACGATTACTAATTATATAAATATTCCCTATGTACCGGTTACGTAAGGTACATAACATGTTACGAGTATTTGAAACGTATGACTTAGTGCATTCGCACAGCCCATAGTCGTGAACGTGTTGAGATAAATGAGAACAATACATAATGAAACGAAGATTCAAAGCAATGAGACAATCGGCCGGCGCGGCTCCGTGTAGAAAGTACCATGACGAAACGCAATCAGTTCAATCGGATAAAGGCGGCATTCATACTACATAGAAGTATACCCCACACTTTATTATTAGTACATCGTATTTGAAGATTTTTCAGTCTAAAATAACATTATACCAAACAGGCGTCGATTATAAGGTAATAATAATCTTTGTTCTTTTATTTATGATGGCAATTATTTTTTACTTGTGTCAGTATTTTTATACAAGTGTGCAATAGTAAATTTCTTGAAGTTTGAGTGTTGTTTTCTTATACTCGTATAAAATTAAAATTGTTAAAGGATGTTTGTTGCTTTGTCCCACTTTCACAAAGCAATGTCGCGTTGATTCAATATGATTTTTAGAGTAGGGTACAGATAACTTATAGCATGGACAGTGCTAAAAAGCTATTTTTTGCCGCCAAAAATTATTATTCTTTTACGATTCATCCATAGAAAATCGTGAAAAATCGTGAAAAAAGAAGTTTGATGTTGGTATTAGCGCAAACGAAGTCGGCGACTAGAACAGGTTTACATATCTACAATAATTTGCTTTACTCGCCTGTGTGTTGAGCAACACACATGGAAAGCTTATCAAAAGCCAGTCAAATTAGTATTGTTAACATAATTTAATTAACATTTAAAAGCTGACAACATTCACCAAGGCAATGGACAGGATAAAAACAACTTATACATACCAGTAAACACGCTCGATAATATTAACATAATTATATTTTTCTTAATACGCAGTGCAATACGTACAGTTATTATTGGTACGTAGAGAAAAAAGGATAACGGTACGACCGGGTACGCATGTCGTATGCGACACCACGTCAAGGGAGACAACTTTATGTGACAAGAAATTTTCTCGGACGTCAACATTCTGCGCAACGGTATTGGTTCTTGTCCAAAACCTGACGTAATTGTAATGCGATTCGTATTCGTACCGTACCGCCGAACGGCACGGTACTAAACGACATTTAACTTGCATGAATGTAAATATTATTCATTTGAATTTAACAAAATAATATACCAATTAAATGTAAAGTGGATCTGTTATTGTTGTTAAGTACTAGTTACACTGAAAGTGTAACTAGCGAGCGCGGAGCTAGTCAAAAGTGTAAAACTTTTAAACACTGATTTTCTGTTTCATCATCATTATCATCAGCCCATTGTAGTGTACTGCTGGCCATAGGCTTCCCCTAAAAGGTTATGCCCATAATCCCTACGCTGGGCCTGCGATTTGGGGATCGCAGAGCGCAGCTTGTCGCACCACCTACGCTACTGCCCACAGGCGGCCTGGGCATTTAGCTTTGCCCAGTCAGACCGCGCTGTACCACGATCTGCCTATTTTTATTAGAGATGGCATAATTTCAAAATAGTTTTTTGAAATATTTCAAACAATATAGGTAGTACAAGTCGACTCAATATAGACAGTACAAGTCGACTCAAATGTTTAGACATATGAACGTATGAAGCACAGTTATTTTGCAATTATAATAGGATCTCTTAAAACTACTTAAAAGATAGCTTTAAATACATTTATTTAATATTTAACTATTATATATAAATTATGCCTATATAGTTATCCCATATATCGATAGTTAAGAGAGTCATAGCTGCTCGTTTATCCGCAGACAGTACGACGAGGGTCGCGAGGTGGGTTGGTTTGTCCACATTGGACACTGCCATGTAAATGCATCTATTACAATCCATTAATCCATTTCATTATGACTACGTTCGCTGTAAGCACGCGGTATAGTGCTCAACGGTTTTGTATCTGTAGCTAAATCTATGTAAATTTATAGTCTTAAAGCCATTAATGTCGCTTAATTTTAATTGGTTTGTGTAAGTGACTTACTACATTTAACTTTACTTTTACAATTGATTCTACAAAACATATAATAAGAATTTAACTAGTAGTAAATACAATTTTATACTTGTTTTGCTTCATTTCAAGGACTACAATTGTAGATATCCATGTTTTAAATCATATATTTTTAGATGAAATGTTAAAGAAATTAGATATTTATAATAATTCTCAAAGAAATTAGATATTTAGATGAAGTCTTAAAGAAATGAGATATAAAAGAAGATCTAATATTTGTACGTATTTGATTACGAGTATTGAACGGGAGAATCACAAACAGGTAGGGTACCTACTACGACGATTGAAGAAAATACTAGGAATTAATATATATATAGTAACATCACGCCTGTAATCCCCAAAGAAGTAGGTAGAAGAGTGTAGTTCATTCCCACGTTATAGCAGTTACGTTTATGTCCCACCATAGAATAAGTGATGAGTATTGCCATACAACGGACACATATATACAGACTACGAGCCACTACTAGTTAGTACAGTTAAGTTAGAAAAAATTATAGTGTCCATGTAGGTACACGGTTTGTGTTAAATTTACTTTCATTTAACACGAAAAAATATTAAAGACATCGATAGTTGCTTAGCGGCATTGCTGACATGTGTGCTGTCAGTCATCGTTGCAAAATCCGTTGCAACCACGCGCCCGGTCGTGAGATTCGCGCGCACGACCGCCTTTCTAAATATTGTTGTATGGATCAGCGCAGCTTCTTTTAACACCTCCATCTCCACCTCTGCGTCTACCCGAGACCCGGTTACAGAGACACTGGTACACAGCCGAGGAAACTGTGCACGTTTATCACAAACGAGACCAATATAATTGGTCTGTTTACTCGGGCGACGACGCGATTACATTGTTTCAAAACAAGACCATAGGAAATTTCCACCGTAAACATCTCAACCAGAAAGTAAATACTTCTCAAGGTAACGGAAATTAGTTCTGTTATATTATCTTAGCATATTTTTACATACTGCAACTGAATTTCAGATATGTTTATCATGCATGAATAAGGCAGGAATGAGGTTGAGAGTTACCTTATATTAAAATTTTCAGCAGTAATTTCGGCTTAATAAATTCGATATCAAATTCTATTCAATTAGGTCACTGAAATTCTTTGACGATTAAATTGAACTATAATCTATAATTTCGCCCACAGTAACTGTGAAGTCACGATGAAAGCAGTGTTTGAAACAGAAATAGATAAACACATGTGTAGATAATCTCTCTCGTGACACTGTAAAAGAGGCTCATGTTCGAAACGCACTTAATAGAATGTTAATTTGAAATCAGAGAGATAAGGAAAAGATGTTATAAGCAATAATAATATAGCGTCGGTAACAACTATGAGACTTTCTTTTTACTGTAGTCGCCGAATTTCTTACTTTCCAATTCTCATACGTATAAAATCTAATAGCCAATAATATAATAATAATAATAAAAAAACAGTATTCATAACTTAACATAGCATAAATAATAAACATAAAAAATAAAATTTTATATAATGTAATGAAAATGTCATAAGGTTCAAATGTTGATGAAAATACACAACACATTAAAACATCCATATATTATGTATATTATGTTATCTGTTACTCTTGTCTGTCTTTTGTTTGATCTATTGTAAGCAGTAATACATGCAATAGAACTTTAATACCTCTTTGGGTATTTCAGGCGTGATGTTACGTGTACGTAGGACTTTTGTTCCAATTGTTCTGGTATACGAGTACATACATATTTAATTCGTTTATAACATGTGTATCTAACATTATAACATGTTACACAACAAACTTGATTCAAAGTTATAACTTAATAACAACCGCATAATGGCGGCGCATACACCATTACATCCCTAATTGCTTATAAATATCGCTTTAATCTAACTGGATTACCGCAGTCCAAACTAATTTCAAATTGAACTATAAAATTACGCATTTTAGTAAGAAGGCAATAACGATGATATAAAAATATTACCTACTTTGTACAAGTATTAATTAGACGATCGATCGATAGATAGATCTATTCAATGTAAGCGTTCGAAAGTTCAATGTACGTATTCAAGAACCAACATCATCGTCAGCCTATTGCAGTCCACTGCTGGACATAGCTCTACCCTAAGGTTTATGCCCATAATCCCAACGCTGGAGATGCGAGTTCACAGCTTCTCGGACCACCTACGCTAGAAGAAACGTCATGTCATGAACTAATTGTCATGTAAAGAATTTAATTGTGTCGCGATCGCATACGAGTATCTATGTAAAGGGTTTATTTTTTTGCTAAAATGCTGATGGTACAGCTATTAAATATATAAAAATATTAAATAAATACATAATTTCCAAATACATATTTTCATACATATCTTCACGCCAGGTCCCTTAAGTGATAGGCAGAGAGCACCGAGTGAAAATATCTATATCCCTACAGAGATGCCGCGCTTCTCCTACATTCATTACCTTCTTCGTAAGTTTCCCAGTAAATAAGATATAAAATGTCCTCTGTAAATGTGATGTTGATAAAACTTTATAATTACATAATCATTCAACGTTTTCGGTTTGCATGTAAACATTTGGAAAACACACAGGAAGCGACCTTTCATATTTGATATTACATGAATAATAGTTTAATAGTCGATATTAAACGTTAATACTCAAGTATAGTTAATACATAAAAATTAAAAATTGCAACAAAACTAACAAATGAAAGCAGTAGCTGCATCGGAGTTACAGAACACCGCATGGCACACGAGATTTTATGAGCCATAAAGTGGCTAACGTACTGAGCCGTTCTGGATCTTTCATAATTGTGAAGGAAATAACTTGAAATGGTTTTATGTTCTCTTTGTAATAGCCATTTCTATCTTAGTCCTTAAAATTATGAGAACAGTAATTTTCCGCGCGGCTATTCTTGAAGAACAAAACCTTGCTCTGTCATAATAAGGATGTATAAAATAGAATAAAAAAGAAAACATTGGGTTTGTTAAAGTTACAGGTAAATGCAGCGAAAAGTCATGCGGTATTAGTAAGTATTGAGTCGTCGATACGGACGCGGGTTTTCCCGCGCGAACCTCTGCTATACCGCGCGGATCCCTCGGTTTGGTAGTAAAACCAATATGAAGTTGAATTCGGGTGTGTACGTCCGCAAAACAATACGCAAAGCTATTCACTTTTCAGTAAACTCTGTATTCATAACTTCCACAACGGATGTTGTGCACGGCCGAGCGAACAGATCTTTATCAGATGTTTTCTCTGATAAGATTGCGGTATAGCCGATCGTGGGAAAATATACAACTGTAAATGGAAAAAAATGTAATACGCAGTGTTTAATATCACTGTTCATATCAAGGTCAGGTAGCTGAGTTGATTGTTTTTCCTTGCCTTTCGTGTTTCGTAGTGAACTTTCGCTGCTATGTAGATGTCGTGTGGAATCAATAAAAGTTGTATACTTTACACTTCCAAGAAGATCTGAACGCTTAGGACATTTTCAGAGCATGTTTCAGATGCAGCTCTCGAATAAAATTAACGTTCCGTTTTTGTCATGTAAATGTCTGAAATCTATTTATTAACGACGTAAACTTATCCATAAGTAATATCGTAAAAGAACCGTTGCTAGTTTCACGCTGTTTAAAAAACCAGATAGCCTAATCATTAAAATGAAACTTCGTTTTGAATACATTCTAAAGAGCACGCGTTCACCGCGATACAGAGCGATGTTCACCTATTAACTTTATTGTCGTCCAATCAATCATTTACAAAGTCAAAGCTATTTAAGATTTTTTTCACGTGAAGAGAGAATTAAATGAGTAGTCAGCGGTCACAGGTGGTCGCTGTCGGCCTACACTTTTGCAATGGACTTCGTATAGAATCGAGTACATGAAGACCCTTAGATATAGAATACGTAACATCGCGCCTGTTATCCCCGAAGAGGTAGGCAGAGGAGTATAAAACACTCCCAGGTTTCACCAGTTATAGAATAATAAATGTCAATTAGTATTAAGTGTTAATAACAATATGTGATAGGTAAATGTTAATTAGTAATACAGCTACATAAACAATATTGCCAGTATAAATTTAATAGAGTTCATATTTCATAGTATTACCGCAGTCGCTACACACGTTGCCAATCCCGAGAATTAAGACGATCGCCTTCAGTGAACACGTGAGCTAGCAATGACACTAAACGATGTGTCGGCTAATCATCATTTACGTCTAGAGGCAAGGTATTGAAGGAATCTTAGTTATTTGTATGTCGGCATACATTTATATAAGAGTGCAATAAGAACAATATTGCTAGTCCTCTTATCATCAATAAAATGTGTCAGATGACGAAGTCCACTTTAACTAAAGTGGTTATCGCAACTCTTCAATACGCCGACTCGTTCCTAAGTGGCCGTCTTATTTAGAATACAAAATTGCGATGATTGTACGGGCTCAAAATCAATATACTTTATTGTGATAACAATCTTTAAAAAAATTATGTAGTATTATGTTTTTTATTTTTATTTCAGGCACATTTCCACGAAGCGGACTCGGTTCCCACATCTTGTGTCATAATCACGAGATACGCTTGTGCAAGAACAAAACACAGCGAAGGAGGTCGCCTACAATACTGTAACCTCGTTAGCCTGTCATCTAGTGTTATCACATAGCTAATCGCAATGAGAGAATATGAATTTAGCATTCAGTCTATGCAATCGACGTGAAGCCTTAACCCTACCTGTTAATATACCTGTGATCGTCTAGCTTTTTTATATTAAACTGATTATGATAATAAATTAACTTCAAAACATTAATTGAAACACGTCAGGTATCGAAAAAAAGAAGAATTTGGAAACTGGTGCTCTGTCTATCCCGCAAGGCCTGATAACGTAATAATACACATTAGCGATATTATAGTACTTTAAAGTTACAACAATGTTCCTAACGTTGTTAAATCCAATATTACTAAAGATATAATCCATATTGCTACGGTTTATGTACTAATTCCCCCGTATCATTTATTTTCTGGAATAACATGTTTTTCCTACAATTTATAATTTATTATCTGAGAGGGATTATTATTAGATCGAGTAGCGGACGGGTTAATTGCTAAATCTGTGTATCTATATGTATGTTCTAAGTTGTATAATACCCTAATACCCGGTACAGGTTTGTTCAGTTTTAGCAAACGTAATGAAATACGAGTTTTTTTGGCGTCGCATGGTCGCAGTCACCACCATAACATGTAGCAATTTTAACGAAATATCAAATGCCATGAGCCCACCAAAAATCAAAAAGTCGCACTCAACACTATGTACCAATATATGCCAAATATAACCACGGTTCATAGTGAAACGGTTTCCATGAATATGAAATGTTTTTAGCATTGGATAAAGCACTTTTCCACTCGTATTTACCTGTGTGTAGGTACGAGCTAGTCATCATCTTCGAAGTAGATTTGCAGACAGAGTTTCCATTTACCTCATTAAGCGTCAATTACGACCAGTTTACTTTCTCAATGTACATAGATAAGATTAATCATTGTTTCCTTGGCTGATTTTCCCCTGTTTTGCCGCGCGATTGTTCTTATGCTAAGAGTTGGTGCTCTGTTAATTATTGCCTGATTATACGTATTGTATATTGAAGGCCTGCGATCTGGTCGCCAATTCGTGAGGTTGTCAATCGTCGATGCTATTTTATTTTAATAAACAACACATACATAATTTTTGTTGTGTACAATTTTATACGATAAAAATAATGAAACTCGCCAAACGTTTACAAGTGTTTTCATTTAACACTTAGGCCAAGTTTCTTTATTTTTGTCAATAAAAACACATACATAATGCAAAAGAACAACTCTTTATCATCCCCTGAGTTGAATGTTACAAATTGTCAATTGGCATTAAATCCGCCGTTTGTGACAAATAAGAAAGAATGCGAATACCTATATATGGACGTATGACAATCAATAAGAAACAATAAATAAATGAATAATATAAATATATATTACATCGGATTGGAAAATAGAGACTATGATTGAATCCAGTCCAAAGGAATCCTCAAAATAAGACCTTAGTTTAGCTGATATCAGATAGAACATAGGTACCACTTGAGATTGCATACCGAATATTTATATGTATCTGTTGGGTTATTTTATACGAAAAAAGGGCGACGATAAGGAGATAGGATTATGAAACCTCTGACGAGGGTTCTGTCTAGTTGCTTGTTCAAGGAAGCTAAAACTAGGTCTGTTGAACAAAATAAATATACGAGTATGTATATTACGTAGAACTAGTCGAGATAAGGGGTAATAGGTTTTCTAGGCAAGCGTGCTTCAGTTTAGAACTCAGCTACTGGCATGTCAAGTACTGATTAAAAAAACTACAAATAAGCTTTGACAGTAAAGGGTTTTAGTAACAGCTATTTAAGAGTGTCGGGTCTTCCGGATTCTTCATAAGGCTTTTACCACTTAAGTCATGTATCGGAAGGATGAAAGCGATACAAATGATCCATGATATATCCTTCAAGATTACGTTCGCATACGATTTTTCAAGACTTTAATGTATGACCCTCTCGCACCCTCATTTAAATCGTGTCGCTACATTTCATTATATAATACACATGTATACAGGCACATTCCTACTACAAATATATTTATTTATTTATTTTTATTTATTTATTCTTTATTGTTGTTAACAAAGGGCGGACTTAATGCCAATTGGCATTTTCTACCAGTCAACCCA
>DWTO01000694.1:0-19401 GCA_018244755.1 Jemadia pseudognetus | reverse complement strand
AATAACACACAGAGAGTTTAGTTTATATATTATCTGTGCATACAGTTTCAACACCCTCAATACCTCTTCGTGGATTACGGTATTGTTTCAACGGCCTGTGTACGCGTGTAATTCGCCCGCATCACACGTGAGCCGCCCGCGTACCGTACTGGAACGCTTGCTTCCGGACGCACCGTTCCGCAGGACGCGACCAATTGGGGGCACGGACGCGGCGGAAGCGGCGCGCGGGAAGATGGCCGCGTTCGAAATTCGAATGCGAAATGAGCGTTCGAATGGAACGTTTTTGATTTTATAATTTGGTGCTGCTTCAGATTTGTCATTGCGCGTTTGACTGTCGATGCGTGCGGGCGCGTGTTGTGTGTGTGCTTTTTATGTTTATTAATCTTTTTAAAGGAAAGTGTAATGACATAAAATTGCTATTGGTAGTAATAAATTAAAATGTTATTCTGCGAATTCAGTAATATGAACTACATATTATAATATTAAATGTATTTACATTAAACTGCTGAGATTGTTCAATTAACCGCGTAGGAAGTAATTTTCGACATAATTCCATAAAACCGTGTCACCGTCAATTATTTCCTTCGTTTCTTGTGACGTCACCGTTTGCAAGCACGTTCTGCATTTTATTTGAAGGTCTATCATTATTGCTACAGCCCTTTGAGTATAGTTAGTTGTATGGGATTGGAGTGGAGACCGCGGCTCGGCAAACGTAGTGTAAGACGCCCTCCGACCGGGTAGACAGGGTGTGGTGGCTCTCTTTGGGGGAGGCCTATGTCCAGCAGTGGACTGAGATAGGCTGATGATGATGATGTACGGCATTGCAGGAGGGCCGATATTACGTTAACATTCTAAAATGTAACATTTTCCATGTAGGTTGAAACGTAAGATTCGATTTCTTCACATGCGTTCCGTCTCATATACCCACTACAAAATGTTGCTAGTTTTGCGAAATGAGTAAACACACAAAGGCGCGCCCCGCCGGCGGTAGGTGGCGGTAGGTAGGTACAATTTAAATAACAAATGTATTCATGGGTAATCATCTAGTATTCATTCTATTCTATTCATGAGCGCGCCGCTAGTAATGGGACGCGGTTATGAGGGCAGGCCTTTGCATACCAATGGACGTTGGCCTATTTTTCTGTACTGCGTGTGTGTTCATCATGAGTTCTACGTGAAATATTTATGTTTGATACGCTTCTGTAATCGTTGATAAGTCGGAGGGTGGCGGCTGGACGAGATATGCGCAGGGTCGGCTGTTGTTGCCTACGTCCAGCAGTGGGATGGTAAAGGCTGATGTGATGATGTCAATGGTTCTGGTAATAGAAGGTATTATAAATTACAATCGTAAGTAGAACTCTCAGAAGTGCTCTTTTATAGAGGACAGTGCTGCCATCTAGGCGACAGTGCTGCCAACTGGACAACAGCACTGTCATTCGTTGAGCAAGAACATTGTGCGTCTACCCACATTAAAGGACGCTCCAGTGGATTTGCTGTTATTCGTAAACCAAGCATTACATTTTGGTTTTTACAAACGTTTGGTTCTGGAAATTGTGACTTAATTAATGATAATCAGGAGAGTGATGTATATACAAGACGCACTTCAAGTCTGTAAGGTTAGAGATGATTGTCACTCGGTGCTATCTGCCTACCCCGTACGCGGCTCGGCGTGAAGGTATGACGGTACATTGAATCAATACACGTTACTAGTAAAGTACATAAGGTTCGATGCGCACTACCTGTGCTTGTGTGTGTGTGCTAAGTGCTAATACAAACAGACGGTTTGGAAATCGTCTCCACTACACCAGAAAGTCAAATATTAAAAGAGAAAATTACATGAGTACTCGTTTTAGAATTATACCGGAGTCTTGTTGAACATCGTCGGATATTGATTTCACTAACCTGTTGGTATATTGGTTAGTGGATTCGATAGCTGAGCCGGTGGTTGTGGGCTCGAATCCCATTCAGAATGAACGTCCACGTGTGATGTCCACGCGTATTCGTTCTGTGTAACACGTAACATCAAGCCACTACTAGAAAATCTTAATTAGAAAAATCTAGTGGTGCTCGACCCGGGATTTGAACCCAGAATCTCACGGCATTGGCGCTTGCAACCAACTAGGCAGACGTTCTGTGTTTATTTATTTATTTATTTAATAGGTCTCTAACATACAGTACGTCGTTACATTCTATTGTGTTATAATATTGTAAGTAACATTCTGGACGTCTGTACAATTATAAGGGACGACGTCATGCAACACTTCGTTACAAAATTGAAATTATTATAAAAAAAAAATTTAAATACAATATGTTATGAAAAATTAACATAAACACAACATTAGGATAAGTTACAAAGAGTGGAACTGATTCATATAATAATAATAATTGTCATTGAATACGTTGTCTTATATAAAGCATCGTTGAAGTTTAAGTGAATTTTGTTGGAAGCGGGCGCCGAGGACGACCAGGGCTGGCCTAGCTTAACCGAGTAGGACAGGTCAGTGGACGAGCTAGAAGCTTCGTAAGCGTGAGACAATAATCTGTGGTCAAACAACAAAATATTTTTCCTGGGTATCGAGACAATGACCCCAATACACTAACCAACAGACATACGGACCGGGATTAACCCTGTAATTTAAGTAAATTGCTAATAACAATAGAACGTCATTAAAATTTAGCAAAAAGCTTAGTAAAATGCACGTTTCTAAAATTATACTCCCTATTTTCCGGGAGCACGGGATTTTTATAGAACATTATAATGTCGAGTTAAGATTTAGGGTATGTTTGCGAAAGTTACACAAAGCTCCAGAATTTAATAGAAAACTGTATTATGTATGAAAACACGAGGATAATGTTCCCGTAAAAAGTGTTCACTAAACCTGATTTCTGCAAGTAATCTTAGATTTCCAGACTTTTTCCTGGTAACCCACTTAATAATTATTTCCTGGTGTTTTTCCTAGTCTACATTCCATTAATGCAACATAGCGACAGTTTCGTGTTTTTCCTTACTCATTCGAAGGTAAAAAAATTGTGTACGTACAACTTCATTAAAATTTAAAATCGTAGGTATACAAAACGTTCTTTTTTATTATAATAAAATAATAACATTAGTACAATTTATACATGTTTTTTTAATGGTAATTTTTTTTAATTGGCCATTGATCAAGTAAGAGTTTAAGGAGTACTTGTAATATTTAGTGAGGCTACTATGTAGAGTGACTACTATCGGGCTCAAGATCCAGAATTATTTTCACGATAGAACAATCTTCCATTTCAATTCGCGTTGAATAGTGGAAAAGTAATAGATTGCAACTTAGCCGCACAAATTTATTGAATCCATTATGATAAAGCACATGATAAATGGAACAATAGGCCAAAGGAATAATTTACTAGTATGTATACTTAACTGAAACGTTATTTCAAGGATAGTGATATTTTATTTCAATGATTGTACACGCTGCGGTAGTTTACATTTCTCAATTAAGAAACTTTTGGCAAAATTAAATTATAATTACTGCCTAGTTGGTCGTGTTGGTTGTAAGTGCGACTGACGATCAGGAGGTCCCGGGTTCGATCCCGGGTCGAACACTACAAAATTTTCTAAATTAGATTTTCTAGTAGTGGTTCGGAGTCTGGATATGTGCCCGATGCATGGCAATAGGCTCACCACCTATTCCATAGTGGGACGTAAAAAACGTAACTGGTGAAACGTGGGAGTGTTCTGCATTCCTCTGCTTACCTCTTCGGGTATTACAGGCGTGAAGTTACGTAATAAATATGTCGTGTTAATTGGTTAACTGTAAATTTGAAACAACCTCAAGGCGTTGACCTCTCGCGGACGACCTGCTCCAATTCAATTCACAATCGGAGATCACGGTAACTTTTCACTGATTTATATGACGTCAAAACTTCGTGTAAGTTTATAACAAACGAGTTAAAAGAACAGAAATAACTTATGTATTCATATTTTAAATTTGCTTATTAACTACATGCCTTCGTGACGTGTGAAATCCGGGGGCGAATACCTATAATAACGTAAATGTATGTATGCGTTATGATTACGTAATAGTAGTATATACGATTGATATATAAAGGATGGTACGGGTAGGTAACGGAAGTCGTATTATTAACGTTCCAGATAAGTATTAATGTTTTTAAAGTGTTATTTAAATACATGATTGTGTTGTTTTGACATTTCATTTTCTATTTTAAATTGCTCTAGACGACCATTCGATGGTTATTCGTTAACATTCATTTTTTCTTCGAAATTCCTTTTTTTATACGTGTAGAGGTTAGGTTTAGAAAATTTTACCCGCGCTGTCAAAATATCAAGTCAAAATGTCAATGTAAGATACAATCGTAATCTTTCTTCCTTCCGCACACTCCTTTGTCCTTTTAGTACTGCCAGACGGTGGTCTTTGAAATGGCCGTTAACTTATCCGGATATCCGGAACATAACTCACAATACTAATCCGAGTACGGAAACTTCATTCCTCATAACATGACCTATGTTCTATTTTTACTTTTAAGTCGTTGTCGATAATCAGTGAAATACTAATATTTTATAAAGAAACAAACAAAATTATTCCATCATAATCATTAGCCTATTGTAGTCCACTGCTGGACAGACGCCTCCCACGAGGGGTTATGACCATAATCATAAGACAGCAGAGCACGGTTTCTAGTACCGCCTGCGCTGCTGCCCGTAGGCTAATTTAACTTTAATGTTTTAAAGACCTGTCTAAAAAAATTTTTGAATTGATCATAAAACCTTCGATGTTACTCTGCAAGTTTTAACACAGACCAAACTCAGTATTAACGCTTCTAACACATTGTTATAAGTTTTCTTTAGTATCAAAGAGCTTAAAGCAAATTGTGAGAAACGCAGAATCAACATTTAGATAAAGAATTATATTATGCATAGAAATGAATTTAGAAAATATATATCTACATACATTCTTCGATGCATCAAAGAAGCTGGCTTTAATATTTCAAGGGTGTAATCCTATGCGGAACTTCGCGGTCAGCAGAACGTGAAATTAGACGTGCTTCGATTCGCTGACTTGAACGCCACATGAAAATATAATTTGGGATCCATAATATCAAAAGGAAATAAAATATAGTGTCCTATTGTAATATAAAAAGTGATATTAGAAGTGGGGCTATTTTAGATATACATAACTTAAAAATATTGAGCTTCCAATTATAGATACGAGTATACAATTAAAACATAAATTAAATAAAAAAGTAATCTAATACAAGATAAAAATAGAACAAAATCAGTAGTACCTAATCCGGCATTTGATCCCAAGACTTCTAGATCGAGACTGCTGGCCAGCAATCCTGCTTTTAATCACTCGACCAGAGGGAGATATTTTTGTGCTGATGTAAACATATGGGGCAATCGTTAAAGACTTCTTTGTGTATTAACACAAAGAGGACTCTTGTATTAATAAGAAGGCGTAAATACACATAGGTGTAGTACTCTTTAAAGATCTCTTGTTGCTGATACAAATAGCTGTGGCGATCGTTAAAACCCTTTTTTCGAGAACCCATAAGTTTGGAAATAATCAAATCAATTATTTGATTATTTGATATACGCCACGCCCGTTCCAGTCCAAAACATGCGATTGACGCACACATTCAGTATGGTTCTTAGGGTGGATGATCTTCGTATAAATGGCAGTAATTTTCTATCATATATTTAGTATTTTTCTCTTCACTTAACAATATCATCACTAACCTTTTATCGTTTTTACATTGGACTCGGATCTCTCCTGCAGGATGAGAAGGGTTAAGACCACATTCGTGTACTCTTTCCAAAACGCGGGCTCTTGTTATTTAATAATGCATGCACAAACCTGTCATACCCGATGTCAGTCTTTGAAGCTGTATTATTACCCAAAACTAGAATCCTATAGTTATAACGTTATAAACATTTACAATTACATACATACATATATTTGTATATTTGTATTTACGGAATTATGCACAGTCGTAAATATAACGTTTTTTACGTAAAAATAACATGACACATTTTATTAGCCGCCGTTGTCAATAACGTTTTTAACAAGTAAAAATATCCTTAACCCTTCTCGTTTACCCTCATCGTACGCAATACACAATTTTGGGACACAAATATGTAGCGCAAACTTTTAAATGTGAATTCAACGCAAAAGAAATATACAAGTTCAAAGTACCCAGCCCATTTCTCACCGCTTTACTTAAGAGGATATATGTACGTACGCTTACAAAGAAGTAAGTTTTATACATTACATTTGTCAAATATATCCTTCCTGTGAAGTTGAATACGTGAGCCCAATGTACAGTGCAAAATCGAAATGGCTGCGTGCTATTTTGTGTTTACTTAACTCTGACATAACGTCGCACACTCGCAACGCAGTTTTACCGTGTACGTACTATACACAGTATGTCAACACCGTGTTTCGCAAACTCCGGCATACACGGGACCCTCTCTCGCTATGACACACAATACCGTACACCACTCTATCTTCGCTTCGCTTCAATGAATCTGCGCCCTCAGGGACGAAAGTGAGATCGTTTTTGACTCTACGTAAAGTTACAAAACGCCCGAAAGCACAGAGCTTTTACGTGTACCAAGTAAACAAGCCTGTGTGGTTTTAATAAACCCGTATCCTGATTCGGCTAGCATCTATACAGAGAGTCGAGCTCGAGTTCAGAAAAATGTATTGTTTTCTTTTAAATTGCAAACATTTTATTTGAGTGTGTGTGTGTGTTTATCATTACATCGATATAGTTATTTGACTGCCTCGTTGGTCGTGTTGGTTGTAAGTGCGGCTGCCGATCTGGAGGTCGTAGGTTCGATTCCCGGGTTGGGACTATATTTTCTAATTTAGTGGGACGTTAACGTAACTGGTTAAACGTGGGAGTGTTCTACACTCCTCTGCCTATCTCTCCGGGGATAACAGGCGTGATGTTACGTTTTTTACATTTGATATAGTTATCATTAACAATTTGGCAGTGATGTCTCCAGGTGTCCATTATAAAATCGAACTGCAATTGTGACGTAATACAAGGAAAAGCTTCAAAATTCATTAAGATCAATTAGGTATATTGTCTCAAATATGAATATGATGTAAAACCAAGACCTTGTGGAATAGAGATACCAAAATACGAGTATAACTCTGTTCCTGTGTTCCGTATTTAGGGACACTGCCAAGGTCAAAGGATCGATAACATCCCAGAAAACAACCCTATCAAGTGGATCTCGCAGTAAAATTTGAAATAACCTTCTTTTATTATTACTCAATTCTTCTTTACTGTCTCTTGTCCAATAAGAGTCTTCATTACAAATATTTTTGTTGCTGTCACGAAGGTTTAAGGCATAAAGCGGTGTATCGAATTTTATTGTTAAATGTCTTAGTGTTTGCCGCGACCTCGCTGCAATCAGCGGGAGCTAATGAAGAAAGATCTCATGTTATATATGTCATATTGAATATAGATTACATGTTTATCTATAACACGTGCATAGTTGTGAACGCTATTTATATGTAAAATCTTTGGATAGGATTCAACTATGTCCCTATACCTCGGGTCTTCAGGTCTGTTCAATTTTGTCCCTGTAGTTCGGGACCAGAACACGAGCTACGGTTTTTCCTGCCTGTCGTAAGAGGCGACTAAAAGGAGGCTTCCGTGGTTGGGAGCGGCTAGAGTGGGTGCTTGAACCAGTCAACTAGAGAGCCTGGGAAGGTCGACGCTATGCGCGGTAATATACCGTTATAAAAACCCGTACGCAAGAAAGGACACCTAATGTGTCTCCCCGGTGTAGGGCCGGAAGGATACTACGCTAGGAGGGTGCCGGTGCGTTCTATCGGAGATCCCGGAGTCTTCCTATTAGTGCAGAATAAGCCCGAGGTAGTTTTAGTGAGATAAAAATCATATGGAACCCAATATCTCTTTTTACCCCCTTATACAAAAAAGTTTATACTTAACCTCATGTCATTGTCATACTTCATAAGCCGCTATAGATCAACTATGATTGCATTATTAATTAGGTTCGCAGTTCAAACAAATATTCCCAGCTATTATAGAAACCAATGAGGCTGCGCAGTGAGACAGTAGTAGTTTGCATCACCATAATATTCAACAACAATTTTAGCAAGGCTTCTTGAAGACTAGCTGTGTCTACGAGAATATGTAGTGCTACATTTTCGTAGCGCTTTCGCAGAAACGTGCTGTGACATATTTACATAGCAAATGTGTGTCAGGAACATGTTAGGTAATATGATGACATGTTTATGAAATAAAACTATAGCAATAGGAAGTATTTTGTATTTCTGTATTTTATTTGAATATAATAATAAATTTAATTTCAATATTACATTAATATATTTGCTTGGAATTTTAACATACATTTGTAAAGGAATTCAGAATGCAAAATTTTTAAATCCAATAGCTGTAGAGTTGTTAATAGTTAATAGGCTTTTTCGATGAATATTCTGGCACGAACCGCTATGATGTTGGCTTCGCGTATAAAAAGGTACATTTTTAGAGCGATTTCACAAAAATATGCACAGAAAATGATTTTTCGAAAGGGTGAACTGAATGTTAATTAGGTAACATGTACACTATTTTTTATATATATTATGTACGTTAAAATTTACGATATTACTTAAAGTAATGACATTTTTATAAGAATTTAAACGTTTCATAATTTTTGGAAATGTGACATTAAACTTTGAAAAAAGGAATTAAAGAACAGAAGAACTTATGTCAATCCTTTTTTAAATATTGATCTTTTTTAAACTATATTTCTGAAATATGGGTAAAGATATCTTGGTTCCTCGTTTGTGGTTGAAAACATCGACGCTATACCTATTTCTTTAGATAAATATTAGTACTAAGGTCAACTTGATTTCTAATGAATAAAATAATTTGGTACACTGCATTCCAAATCAGTCTATAGTTCTCTGAATTTATTTTCGTTAGAAAATCCGTACAAGAGAATGCGGAAAAGTCTATGCGTTTAAGAAAGAGCTCAAACGTATTGCACTCTTGGGAACAAGTTTTTTCCGTGAGGTAGACCGAAAATATGTTACATAAACACTACTTCCGGTACATATTCACATATACGAGTTTCATAGCGGGAAATAGGTCTTCGTGGCCTACATTATTTTGACTGTACTCAATGCTTAAAATTTTTAAAATCATCGTAAAGACATGCATTAACGGGATCATGAATTATTTCGAATAATTTTGAAAATTTTATTTTTACAATGTTTTACTTATATGATGCTATATGACCGTAATAATTTGTTGCCTATCGATTTAAATCAATCATTGAAATATTATACCATTTTAAGTGAAGTACCTATTGTTACTGAAAACAGTGTGCTTATTAGATTCTCAATAATGTTAATAAATGTAAACTTTCAGTAATATTCTATGGTAAGTACCCACGGTCTGCGCTTTGTTATGCAAAACAATGGTTGAATTAAATCCAAACTTTTGAATAATTCAAAGAGCATCAATGTTTATATAAGAGTTTATTAGTAAAAAAACAGACTGCCTTGTTGATCGTGTTGGTTGTAAGTGCAACCTCCGAACGAGAAGACCTGGGTTCAAATCTTGGGTCGCACACTACGGGATTTCTTTTAAGTTTTTCTAGTAGTGGCTCGAGGCCGGTGCATCGCCACCTATTCCATAATGGGACGTCAATGGTGAAACGTCGGAATGTACCACACTCCTCTCCTACATTCTCTACTCTATTACATGCGTTATGAATTGTGTTATAAAGGTTTAAAAAGTGACACAAATAGTTATGTTGGCAAATTGGTTACAAATTTCTACAGTCCTATTCCTAATTGATTATAGATTTGATACCCCTTGTGATCATTAATTCATTGAATGTCCTACTAAAGGTCGATGTTAATTAGATTAACTGATACGAGTACCTATAGCTCTATTTCTGCAATCCCTTGTGACCATCCCCTGCTCTTTTACATTCTTCATATGAAAAAAGAGTATACAGAATGTCACAAGGTCACACGATGTTTATTTTAGATCGGCTGACCGAAATTTGTCATGGTAAGTGCTGTAGACAAATGTCAAGTGTATTGTTACGAAATTTTGAGTTGTTTTCATCAAAATGGGAATCAATGTTCTATCGTAACCCAGGTCTGCTTGTTGGTTAGTTTGTCATTACAACACCAGGTTTCTCGTAAAAACAGTACTATTAACCTAGCTCTGCTTTTAATTTGACAGTTATGGTACGTTGGCAAATAATATAAGTAACTTTGGCTGATTCCAATATATTTTACGTTCTACTGCTTATCTATAAATTTCTTTTTTTTATCCTGTGTTTTTTTTATCCACGCATCCTAAGATGGAGCACGCAAGCCCAGGAAAAGCCTATTCACCCTTGTTTTGAAGAATCCCAATTTATATGTGTCCGGGAAAACAGACGCCGGCATGGTGTTCCACTCCTTGGCCGTCCGGATAAGAAATGTGGAACCAAACCGTTTCATTCTGGCCATTGAAATGTCCACCAGATAAGGATGGTCAATTCACTCGCTATAAACTCTACCTAGCTGCTTCAGAACGGATCGGTGCAAATGTAAATCAGTCGAATGTTACAAATCCCCTAATCGTCTAGTCATGTTAAATATTACATAGAACTTTAATCTGCGGCAAAGTATTCCTTATGTAACTATCTCTGGCACAAACCAAAGGAGGAGACACAGTCGTCAAAGGAATTATGCAGCCATCTGTGGTTTAATTATAATGTGAACTAGTCTAGTATTCATATGGCACTGGTATACAGATGTACAAAATATGATTTGATGAAATATGATTTCATTGTCATTATCGTCATATTCATCGATCATTTTATTATTTCACAATTGAACGCGGATCTTCTCTTGTACAAAATGCAGGTTGGTTAGTTTAATACACTTTAAAGATGCTAAAACTGCTTGCTTTATGATACTTTAATATGACTAAAATACATAGAGCGGTTTTGAAATACCTTACAAAAATTGTTTATAATAATCATTACAATTTGAAGATTAACACTCGTTTGACACCACTACCGCATTTAGACAGATGCTGAATTTTAAATAGTAATTATAACAATATGTTATAAATACAAGTAGATACACTTTTTATGATAATAGTTTAAAATAATTACTTGTAATAGCCATTTAATATGCTTGTGATGTACCGCTATAATACCTACTGATGATATCGATAATGAAAAATACTTTTATTATTAAAAACTAGCATCAATTAATTAAATGTATCCATTGCAAATTGTAACCTCCTAATTGTTTCCATAATCTATAAAGGATAGATATTTAAAACAGATTCATTTATATATTTAGGTATGTATATTGTTTCCATAATCTATAAAGGATAGATATTTAAAACAGATTCATTTATATATTTAGGTATGTATATGTCTATTTCTTACGATTAGTATTCGTGTCACAGCGTAGAGTTCGCTTTTATTGCGCAAATGTCTAAACTCCGTAGCACACTTTACGTAGCGGTTAAAGGCTACTTACTACGGGTAATTCAAATTGATAAGAAGTGAAAACAGATTCGGTAGACTTTTGTATTTTGGTGATCTCAAGACTTTTTTAATTAAACAACATAAATGTTTTAACTACAAGGTGCTTTTAAAATTTTATTTTTCAAGAATCATCTTTAAAACGTTAAATTTTTACTTTTGTATAAAATGTACGAATGGAAGCCGAACTATGGTATCATTATCAAAGAACATATTTATGTATATTATATGATTCGTAGGATTTTGATAATATTACAAAAAAATTGTAACCCTTGATGAAATGCACACGAAAAGTTACATTTTCAACCTCAGTGGTAGTATCGGTTCTAGAACTCAATCTAGTTAAAGCTTCAGTTTATAATTTATCGGTAGTATATTCTTGGGCGCCGTAATTTGACCTCTTAATGCTGCCTGGTTTTAATCAACCCGCCGTCTTGGTACTAACACTTCTTTATTATCCGGTATGAACTATCTAACTATCCGGTATGACATATTACTCTTTTAACATTGTCTAAACATTTCTATTGAAAGGTTAATAAAGTAAATCACTATAAGGAAACGTAATTTTAAAGTTTTGCTATAAATTTTGTTCTTTTCAACAACCCTAACTGTACAACTTTTAGCCGTAAAAAACTAAGAGATAAAGTGTGAATTTTCCTTTGCAGTGAAATAAAATCGTATATAAACATTTAATGCAGAGTTGAATAGATTCTGATTTAAATAAAACTACATAGTCAATGTAACAAAAATGGTCGATACACATTATCCAGTGCCGGAGTTTACGCTCGCTTCAAATGTAGATCATACATGAAAAATTACATAACGTAATATAACGCCTGTTATCCTCGAAGAGGTAGGTAGAGGAGTATAGTACACTTACACACTTTCACCAGTTACGTTTACGTCCCACTATGGAATAGGTGATGAGCCTATTGCTACGTAGATACCGGGCACAAATTCAATAGCAAGTGATATTTAAACTTAAAACGCACATTTTTAGACGTGCGCGCTAGGGTTAGAACCCAGTCTTCCATTTACATTTTACGCTTAAATGAAGACCGCTCACACTATCGTGCAGCCTTCGCTCTTATATACCTATGACATTATTAAGTATGTCTTGAAGTGTGAATATGACAGTACCTACTTATCTTCGTACAAAATAACGCTGACCTAAGATGGTAGTTGAACGTGATCGAAGCTTGTAAAAAGAATCTGAACAGTATTGTGGATTGACCCTACAAGCTGGTGTTTTAACAGAAAACCCGTTTAAAAATGGTGGATGTGCTCGAGCGAGATTCGGAAAAAGTGTTTTAAAATACAAGTTTTATATTTAAAATCTTCATTTACACTTTGATACTGTGAAAGATTTTCATTTGTAGATTTTTATTTTAGGTTTTTTGCGGTTAGGTTTATTTTTATATTTATGTTTTTTACGGTTGGATCAGAGATACAATGGAAATTGGTGTAGTTGTAATTAACCTACTTTTGTAATTAACCAAACCAAACTGTCATACCGTATAAATAACTAGATTTTAAGGTTATGTCACGGGAACATTTTCAACAGGTCTTAAATAACGGGAATATGTTCAGCAGATCTTATATCACGGGAATAATGTATGTTCAGCAGGTCTTATGTCATAGCACCAAAAATCCATACTCTCCACTGTTCCGCATTTGTGCGCTGTTGTGGTGAATGCTCTAGTTGCTCTCCGTGTGTAATGTAAGTTTCAAGAGAGTGGTCTAGGCTTGCCCCAGTTGCTGTACAAGTAGTATTTTAATTCCGTGTAACAATCGTCAGTGCGTATTACGTCATCTCACATTTCATTAATTTATTACATTAATACTTTTCGCGAGTTTTAAGGTACGATATACAATAATATATGAATGTCATATCTGTTCGGGTAGGAATCCAACTTAGACTTAATTAGAATGGTAAGTCAGCGTCACTAATCGCTCATCCATCGGACCACTCGACAACTTTCTCAACTGAACAACAATTCTGTACAAAGCCGTCACAATAATAATATTACGAGTATTTCGTAACACGAGTATTAATTTATTTCATACAAGTTCTGTTCACGTAATCTGTGTAAATATTGAAGTTAATGAAACTTTATGTAATATTACGCCTGTATTTTCTTGAAATGGTGGGCAAAGGAATGAAAATGGAAGAAAAGGAATGACACTTGCACGTTTCTCCAATTTCAATATGTATTAACATTACATATTTTAAATTCTACTCTATGTGAATTTAACTCTCTGAGTTTAAAATTAATCATAACTTCGCTTCGAATTCAATTTTACACCCGCCGAAGTCTTGGCAAGTTGTCTTTACATAAATCGGTTCGCGGAAAATGTCTTTCGTTTGGACGGTTCCAAAACTTATTAAATCTCTTTATCATCTGCAGCCAGCAAGCTACTTACGAAACACTATTTACAACTCCGTTTAATACACTACCGAGTGAGGCATTAAATATGAATGATATTTCATTGTATACTCTATTATATGTATTGAGAGGGATTGTTGGATACAGACAGGGTACGTCAGGTCTGTAAGGATAGAGATGTTTGGCACTTCATACTCTCTGTCCACTCCTTATGAGACTTTGGGTGACGATACAATAATAAATATTGTAATTTTAATTTAATGATATACGTATAAGGTTACTTCATCACTCCGAATAGTGTATTTGATAAGTCATACATACATATGTAGATTGCTTAAAATCAGGCACAGTCTTTTCAAGGGCACATACATAAGACAGTAGAAGATAACTATCAAGGTTTTTTGCCGTACTTCCATTCTCATTTGGAACACAGTTACTTAACATCATAAATCGCTTACAATCGTTCTTACCGAGAGCTGTTCGGTCCCTGCAATTATCGTAAAATCTCATCAGCCAATATACCGTTCAACTGTCGGAAACAAGCGTCTTCGTAAAGTGGGAAGGGCTTACGCTATAATTTATCATTAGAAGAAACGGTTTGATCTTTTCCGAAACTCTTTAGAGATCTCCAAGGAAAGGTTGGTTTCACACTGGGGTAGTATAGTGGAAAGAGTTATTTATAAGACATTATCTTATAAATAAGTTGTATATTGGTTGTTTATGTCTAATATTGCATCTCTAACTAGGTAGGGAGAGGATGCGCTCAAAGTGGCTGACAGAAGTTGAATGCAAACAGCTGAAGATCGAGCTCAGCAGTGGGCGGGGATAGATTGATGACGATGATTGAAATGCAGTGAAATGGCTATTTCAAACACATCGCAATAAAGCCACATTGTATTTTATAGAGTTACATACACTATTTAAAGGTGTCTTAAACTCAATCAATGTACCAGCGGCTGATGAACCGTTTGCCAATCGAGAGTTCCTAGGTTCGTTTCCCGGAGCAGGTATTATCGGATTTTTCTGAGTAACTTAGAATGTCTATTAGTAGGTTGGAATCAGAATTTATGCCCGGTACATAGCAATAGGCTCACTTCTTATTCCATAATGAGACGTAGAATTTAACATGTACATCATGGGAGTGTATTACACTCTTCTGACTACCCCTTCAAGGAATATAGGCACGAAGATAATTATGGAATTAATGGAAAATGATATTTACGAACGGACAATGTCATTTTCCGTTCTCATCTGATGGGCGGAGCTTTTAATGCTTTGTTCGGAACATAGTGGATGGAGCAATCAAGTTTTTGCAGGCACTTCAAAAATGCCATTATAAGCTGTTACACACTCCACGATCCGACAATAGACGATATCGGATAAGGATGAATATCGAACGATAATATTGTGTACATTTGTTAATAGCGCATGTTCTTTAAAAGCTTTTGATAGTTTGTTTAGTTACATGTGTCAGTTCGGATTATGTTTCAACATGTTTGGGTTTGGGTCATTAATTGGAATAAAATGAGTTTGTTACTTGGTTAAATTTAAATATCAGAAGTCGATATTCTTTGTTTCTTATCTCCGCTATAATATTTACATTAATATTTCATCAACCAATATCATTCACATCACGTCCACGCCCTGTAATTATCTTCAGCCATCAAAGTTTACCTATTACACTTGTAATTCAGCGACCGTATAATAGATGGCGTGAGTTGTCATATAGGTAAAATACAAATAAAACAGTAATATTTCCTTATTGGGAATATACATTAAAAAAAAATTTCAGTAAATATTCATTTTATTTTATCTTTATCGCTTTATCTTAATAACCAGTGGCATTTACTACTACTTAACGTTTGGTCATGGCGAGAAATTGTTATACATAGATGTCATACATAAGAATAATTATTAGGTA
This sequence comes from Jemadia pseudognetus, assembly GCA_018244755.1. Classification (NCBI taxonomy): domain Eukaryota; kingdom Metazoa; phylum Arthropoda; class Insecta; order Lepidoptera; family Hesperiidae; genus Jemadia; species Jemadia pseudognetus. The sequence goes on along the minus strand of DWTO01000694.1, from coordinate 3,542 downwards.
CGTGTTATTAAACCACCACGGTAGGTACCTTGCGGGGCACGCAGAGCACACAGACTCGTGCAGCGTCTTGACGTGCCTCTTTAACGTCCATCAGTGTTTTAATAAACGCGCGGGTTTCGGAAGACGGTGTATATTTTGTATAAAGCATAGATAAAATGTATGTAGGTATTTTGTATAAAGTGTAGATAGAATGAAACAAAAACTCGACGGTATTTAATGTGGCTTTTGAAAACCCTTTATCACTCAGTTTCAATCTATCCATTGAATGAACGCGACGCTGTTATAAGAGCGGTTGATTGGTTTTGGAAATGCGCTATGAATTGTTTTTGGCCGTCAGGTTTTTAACGCTTTTTTCAAAGTTTTCAGAAAATACCATTTGTGACTTCCATTAAACCAACGACTTTCACTCTGAATGGAAGAAAAACAGATTTACTTTTCTACATAATCCGCAAAGCTTAAACACGCCGTCTAAAAGCCTGCATTCTGCCGGAATAATCAGCACTCCCAAAAAGGTGTGTGTTTAGAAACAGACAGGTCAGGCAAAAATAGAACTTAGTAAATATGTTTTACACGAAGGTAGGTATAAAAGTGACTATAAAACTAATTGTTTTGTCAGTCGCGTGTCGTCGGCTGAATTATTAACGTCATAACGGCGTGCTAACAAAATTGTACGCGTTGTGGACACAAGACTGGTTGTTGACTGTGACTTCGTTCGCTCTCCCATGGAATGAGATATTTTCCCGTCGTAAAAGTATCATAAACATATTGTCTCAATCCACTGCTGGATTTAGGCTTTCCCTGATAGGTTTCGGGCATAACTGCCATGCCCTACATACGGATTGGAGATCCGAGTTTGCAAGTTTGGGTGAAAAAATTTTCATATCTTAACTCCCTTGGAAATAATAACAGTTAACAGGTTTAATAATTAAAATAGTGTTTGCGTAATGACACAATAGATGGACAAAAATGTCGAAATAAACTATTTTTAAGGGCTGTATCGTGTATATACCTACTAACATATAGCAATGAATAATTTTTGGAAAAAAAATTCGTGTACACTTTTTATTCTCTATATTCTTTTGGTTATTATTAGAAGAAAACGTTAAATCACTACTACTCTCCCATGTTTCTCAAGTTAAGTTTAAGTCCCTTTATTGAATAGTGGGTGAGCGTATTGCCATACACCGAGCACAAATCCAGCCCACGTGCTACTATTGTGAATATCAATTTTAAAAAACAATAATATATACGAACCGCAGAGGCTAGGTAGGTTGTAACTTTACGTAGGTAGGTTGTACTGTTGAGGTGACTGGACACTGGTGAAGTCAATAGGTAAATCATTTGTTTTTGCAAACATTCAACACTCATGCATTTTGCTGACAGGAAGCCGCTCTGACCTCAAACATAATACGTACATACATATGTCATATGATTTATGAGGAAAAAATTGTAATAACTTACGCTTTTAACGGTTTTTTTTACGTACACGATGTACTATACGCAATTATCCTAACACGTGCTCATATAAGGCTTTATAATCATGCTCAATTATGTGTGAACTCTGCCACCCCGTGCTTGTTGGTGGCCAGCGTGGCGCATCATGCCCGCTATGGGACGCTAAAAGTATCGAATATCTCGTGACCCGAATGTCTGTTTATTGCTACCGTAAAATAAAAAAATCCTTGTTGTTATTGTATGGAATAAAAAAAAGTAATTTTTCAATATGGGTCAAGTTCCAAATAAAACACTTTACGGTCCCTGAGGGCTTCCCGTTTTATTTTCTTATTTGGATCCCTACAGACGCGCGCCGGTCTGTGCCCAATGTAGTAACGTATTTCACACGTTATAATCCCCCGCTGTAGGGCATTCCGAGTCAACATTTATTTTAGCGGATTTTTTATAGGAGTTTTATGTGATAGAGATATGTTTTGAGAGTTTCTCTTCTTTATATAAAAAGTTATCGCGTGGTTTGACACTTGTAGGTTTGAAGAAATGTGTCCAAAGTTTTCCCACTAACATCTTATCGTTGTGAAAAGAAGATAGTTTTTTTATTGGACATTTCGCTAAAAACATGATTAGCTCCGGCCAATGTGATCATTTTAATAAAGTAGTAATTTCAAATGAAATCCGTAACTAATGGTATGAACATCGCTGAATTGTGATGTTATAGAATTATAGTATATACTAGTAAGTTTTAGTAGTCGTAAAAAATACTAGAAAATACTAATATACAAGTATGCTAGAAGAATTGGTCGAATTCAATAAACTCTTGAACTTACACATATGTATTTCTAAAACAAATCCTTTTTATATTTCCGTTGTCAGTTTTGTTCCTGCTGCTTACGCATTTAAACTCAAAAGAAGACTTAAGGCCTTAACGGCACTGTAATAGCTTTCCCTTCAAAAGATGAGCAAAATAATACCATCGGATATTAGGGTCGTGTTCCGTAACGACTGTATAAATTATGAGGGATCGGCGTTTGTCATAAAAGTACCCTTAGCTTTCACGCGGACATAGATAACAAAAATTGTGTATAGATTAGTAACGCAGGTGTCGATATTTAAAAAGGAGGATGTATTTTACTATCATTAAACCTTTTTAGTGGATTGTAAAGTAATTAATGATTTTCAACATAATAATATGTGGGCAATATTCTGAGAGGAGACCCATGTTCCAATAGTGGAACGATAAAAGGGTCGGAAAAAATATGTATCGGGAGAGGGTTACATAAAACAATTCTTTTTTATACGAAACATCACGCCTGTTATCCCCGATATTTGTGCTATAATTTGGGCACAACCAATTTTTTTGGGAAAGGTATCAATTTGTTACCTGTATACTGTAACATCATAATGTATGACCCATTTCAAAATCAAAAATTTGATTTTAGATACATGTGTGTTGTGTCACTACGACTAGTATAGTGGAATAGTTCGCTATATTGCAAATTTTAAATTATACGGACGTGATCAGTGATCAGCATAGTCTACTCCCCCATCCTTTAATATCATCACTCGGTCTTTCCGGACTATCATGTCTTCATATTTCCCCAAACGCCGGCACCAGTCATTCCATATCCTTTTCGGGATGGACGTGTTGGCTACGCGCCAGCAGGTCAAGGACGCGTATTTCAATACGCTTGTACATATGCCGTGAAATGTTTGCAATGAAAAAATTCTCACTCAAATGTAAATTTAAAATTTTGATTGAAATCCTGACATTTTTGACCACATCACGAAATTTGTCTTTGAATAGTTAGGCTGAAGATGTACACAATACAAAGATACTATATACAAATTTTAAGTAATTCTATTACTGTGAGTAGGTACTTCACTATTTTATTCGACTATTACAAAATTACAAACGCGGTTAGAAGAATACAATAGCGGTGGTGTCCATATCGCGGCCTACTCCATGAAACGGCATGCTCCATATGTAGTCAGTGAAGGGAAGTGTTATGTCTCTGGACAATTATGCTATCATTCATACGAATGAATTACTCATAGTTATTATTTATATTCATAGTTCAGCTTTTTTACTT
>DWTO01000693.1:0-19403 GCA_018244755.1 Jemadia pseudognetus | reverse complement strand
GTAAAATACAAAGAATATATAATTTAAAAGTAGATACTCATTGGAAATTAAAAGGAATACATCGGTTCGAACTTGCTTTAATGAGAGAGTCAAAACGAAAACGTGTTATTATTATTAATTTTATTTGCGACCTGTCTGGTCCACTTTCGCGTTTGCTTTCTGTGAAGTTTTGTAAGGTACCTACGTCGCATACGGCTGTCTCGTTTCCAAGTTCACGGTAAATGAGACTATTTCGCTGCTGTTCACCTGTATTATTGTATTCAAGAGTATTCGAAAGATATTCAGGTGTCGCCTGTGGACAACGGGTGAATTTATTAAATCAGTTTTTTGCTTTTTATGATATGAATTAATTAAAACAATTTTTTCTTTATAACTATGTTTTTCTTAAATTGTATGCACATATCTAGTCTAATAATTTAGAACTATTATTATTATTTTTGGTGCTATTTAACAGTTCTCATCTCATTCTCTAACGCATTGATTTATATTGTGTTATTGTTTATCTTTATATTAATTTTTTTATTTATATTGTTATATTTTTTATTTATATTCTTATACATATTGATTAAATATTTGTGATGTGCACAAGTATTTGTTCTGACTGGATGTAAAAACTTAAAAAAATCTATTTAAGTATATATTTATATGTATCTATAGCTATATGTAATTTCACAGCCGTCTGGTTTCCATACCACAAGCTCTCTTGACGCTTACTTTGGGATCAGATGGCCGTGTGTGCAGATGTCCCAGGATATTATTGACCCGAGATATTAGAAACTGCGCCTCGCGTGAATAGAATGCTGCTGTTCCTTTCGAGATTTCCAAATTGTTTGACATTTTTAACACAACAATGAAATTATTTACTTTCAGTATAACTCCTTGCAATTTGCCCTTTTAAAAGACAGCGAATTTCAATTGACAATCTATACGACATAATATAAGTTTATACATTTCTAATGACAGTTATTTTAATTGTTTGAATATGTAACTATGTATGATAAACGCTTAGGAGAATATTAATTTCCTCACCTGTTTACGTGTACCTAAGCGTAGACAATACAGTTAACTATTTATTACAAATGACATACGAGGATACCTTGTGACGTAAAATATAGTATTTACAGCTTATTATGCAAATATAATTAATGGCTCGGTTAATTGTGACATTGCACCTTGCCTGTACATGACACGAGGGAAACTGTAATATATTATTTTAATTATTAATCCTTAATGTTAAGAACGCGAATGAGAATATCATTGTGTTACAAATTCGAGATAGAATTATGGAATGGAAATTTTAATAGTATTTCCGTGCTTATAATTTTTAAATATGTAAATATATGTAGATCAAACGAGTACTGGAATAACTTATTTATGTTGAAAATTAGATATTGTTTAACATATGAATTACGAATTCATCGAATTAGAGTGCACTTTACGAACACAAGCTAACTAGCATTACCTATTTCGTTGCTCCGCTGATGGCGTGACGACGGAATTTTTCATATATGTACTTACACTAAAAATTTAGAAAAATTTGAGGCGTTAATCATTCCGTCACACGAACAGGTGTAACAAAATGTGTTAATAGTTCAGAAAATATGGCCGACCGTGACAATGGCATTGCCGTCGCGAATAGGGTGACCGCACACGCTTCCCGCGGTTTTGTGTAGGTACCTACTTATAGCCGGGTTCCTCGTTATTGTATGACAATGTTATGTAACATCACTATAATAACTATTATTAGGGCGAATACATACATGCTATTACAAGAAAATAAATTAATAGCAACAATCATACAGTAAACATGAATACCTATTATCGAGTAATACAAAAAATATCCTACAGTTTTTCATTCACCAACCAGAAACATGATTTATTCTTACATATTTATTACTTTTGTGCTTGTTGATTTCAAATTATTAAATAATTTAAAAGAGATTAAATAACATAAGAGAGTTAATTATTAATATAACATATTAAACAAGTTATGAAAGATGCATGTTGCAAAGAAAAGATAACCTTAGTACATGTTCCGTGACCCCTATCTGTCTTACAATGGCAGTGTAATTAGACAATCACACAATAATCAGTGTAGAGCCGATTACAATTGCTGTATTCTGATTGCTAACTAACCGGATTTCAAACTGTTTGGCATTTTTTTTAACATTATAACTCGCTTCAATAATAACGTCGCACCTATAAAGGAAAATTTTACAAAGAAATGTTTTTATTAATTGAATTGATAAGAAATAAAAATTATTTTAACTCAAATAATAATATAGTAAACTTAACTGAAAAATTAATGGTTTACATTCAGATATTTTTGATGAAACGTAAAATATTCGAATAGCCGAGTGTAGGAACGTATAAATAAACCAAATGAATTCGACCGTGACAATGAACGGCGAGCGAACTAAAAACATTGAATTACCAGCGAATAAAAATAAAAAAATACAAATGTTGCGCAACAATTACAAGTCAAAAAGCGGAGGTACTGAACTAATGTAGGAGTGTACGTCACCGCTGTCTGTATCGAACATTCGAGACCTTTAAAAAAACAGATCGATTTATGCACTGGTACGGAACGGAAAGACAAATGGAAGGTTCTCCTTAATTTAATTGTATCAAGTTTGTACAAATATTAAAGAGAAATATATTAGTACATCCCGCATGATGCAGTTGTAACCTAAACCTTCGAGGGAGGTAGTGCGACGCGTATCGAACGCAGCATTTCACAACCTTGAGACTCATGCTGATAATCTTTGTGTCGAGTACAAGTTACAGGAGCTTTTATTTATTATAATTAGTATATCGTCAAGCTAAGCCTCTTACGAGGTAGGCAATATATCCCACGAAATAGGTCAGATATTTCATTTATTTGATAGTTTTGTATATAGTACAAATAGAAAAATTATGTACACAAAATACTGTATTTAAATTGAAAATAAATTTTTAATAGTATTTCCATGGTTATATTCTTTAAATATATAAAAATGGTTCAAATGAGTACTGTAATGTCTCACTTATTTTTATACAAAGGCGTCGTCCACGTAGAAAATGTCTTTTTCAAAAATACATATAACAATGTCGAAAGACAAATCCTTTTTTGTAAAACGTGAGTCCGTTAAGCCTTAAGAATTATCTTCAACAGTTACTCTTAGGTAAAAATTAAAGCTCTCATTAAAACAAAATAAATCTATGACTATTCTCGTATGCGCTAAACGTCCTAGGGATGACATAAGCGATACGGTCATAAATACATAATTTATACTCTAATTTGCTAGTGAAGCACGATGGTTTTGTTAATATAGAGACGATAGATTAATTTGAAACTTTTTAAAAACGCGTTTTTAACTGTAAACAATGTTTTAAAAAAATTCGAAGCTATTTTTATTGAAATGATTGGTAACAATGAATGGTTTTTCTAAATTGTTTTTACAATAAAAGCTATATTTATATTTATTATAAATAATTTTATTTGCATTCGCTAAATACGGAAAACAAAGAAAGAAAATTAAATGTTTTTTCGCTTCGTTTTAACAAGCTTTTATGACATAGACCATACCCCACGTTTGCTACTCCGACTGTGTCTAACATTGGCGACAGAGACATAATATGCATGCTAAATCATAACAATGCCATCGTGCCAGTGCCGCTCTTTCCTTCTGTTCGGACTAAATAATATACTCAATGACAATGAAAACATTCGATACTTGTCCACACGTGTAAATGTATTTACCGTGATTACATCTGTTGTTGGACATTAAAAAGAATTTTTACAGCCGCTTCCATTTTATAAAGTTACATGGAGCAAATAATTCTTTTCTTAGACTTCAATTGATGAGCATTATTATGCATCGTAATTTAATAATATCGGAATTACTATAGATTTTAATTATTAATTTAATCTATAATATGTTATTGGTGTTTTACTATGACATTGTACAAATAGTACCAATTACTTAATTGTTGTTTCCATCTCCGTATATGACTGGTGTCGTAATTGTATCCTGTTTGATAAAACACCGGGATATTTTTAAACATCAATGTCACGAACGTTACAACAAAATAACATATCGGTAGACAAATTATAGACGTTGACCTGCTCATTTCCATTGGATTGCGATGCCGTCTTGGATAACGTCTAACAATAGAGCGAAAAAAACATCGGAATTCCAAACGTCGTTGTTTTATCAGACACACTACGAAGATTCAAATAAAAGTTGTACAATAATGCATGATGCAAAGATACCTTTATCCATACCCTAATATTATTAGCATCTATTACGTAGTACGTGGATTGTAGCAATTATATCAATATGTAAAACATACGTTTACGTAACCACCGTAGATAGATACGTGTCGACCGACGACTTATGGAACCCAGTTCACATCTTGCCATGTTGAGTTATATATTTATCTCAGTATGTTTAATGTGGACGCGGTCCCGCGGAAACTTTCTCTCGAGATAGCAATCGTCAATGCTGTCCAGTGCAATTGAATTTCTCTTGACCACGTTTTAAAATTAACTGAGAAAACTGTACGGCTATTTACGGCTTCGTTAAGGGAACATGTTTATACAAATTAAATCATAACGTCTCGTAAGTGCGGAGGCGCAAAAATAGATATACATAAATACATATGTATATCTACATACATAAATAATTTCGAATTTAATATACCTACATAATTGACTTAAAAACGCACAGTGGTGGGTATAATATAATTAAATATAGGCAATTTTGGTACATAGAAAACATATTAAATAAATTATAATAATATAATCATTTCAATCTTAGCATTTGTCTAGAACCACCATTAGTGCAGCTATGATATGTTCATAACATCAACAAAGTTTCATATTATATATTTCCAAATGAACCTCGTTGTTCGTATCAGAAGCCGAACAGACGGGCTGTGTTTAATTAAAATAAAAAAGACGCGACAACGCGCGGCCTCTGTACGGTTCCAAGTATTCATTTGTCAAAGCAATTTGATCTGGGGATCGGTAAAAAAAATTTGGTGGTCGTGTATGACAGTCTGTCCTCCATAGTTAAAATGTGTTTTCTCAGAAGACATGCGCAGAATTGCAAAACAAAACTAGAACTATAAGGGACATACTTTTTTTAGTTCTTTTCATATTCTACAGTGAATAAGATTCAAAATAATTTTGCATTATGTTTATTAAGCGCTAAATTCGCGTTTGTTTTTCTTCGCTTGTGTCGATCTCTGTATCTGATTAGACCTGGCACGAAATTGAGTGTCGTTCCAGTAAACGTTCGCTGTGAGTCATAACCCATAGACAAGGACGCTGCGAACCGAAAGCTCTCCTGTACTCAAATTCATGAAACACATCAGAATCTGTCGAGTATAACGAATTTCCTACCATTATGTCACATACTTCTAAAAAAATACTAGTTGGCACAAGAGACCGCTTTGCCCGTAAATATCATTTAATTTTATTCTTCATTTCACTCTTTTTGGGGGTCAATTTAAAAATAAACTATCGTAATATTAAAAGGGATACATCCTACCACAAGGTGCCCCTATTTTCATATCAAATGTTAATAAAATTTGTCAAACGACTTTGATATGAAAATGGAATAGTGTTAAGTTTATATTTATTATATTAATATGAATGGACATTTTCTGTTTCACTAATTTAATAGCGGGTTATCATATGTATCATTAAAGTGAGAACTCTCATTCAAGTTGGGACATTTCTTTAAAAAGCACGACATCTTTTTGAAATTTAAATGTTGGTGTTTAAATTGTTAAAAAAGTTTAAGTTGTGCTTCTCGTCGGCGGTCAATGCATTTAGCAATGTTTGTACACACTGCTCTATAACACAATCATATGGTAGCGAGAGTCTCGTCTGTTGTTCGACAGTCCGCACGACGTGCTTGAGAGGTTGACTTAGACTCCGAAGATGAAGCTAGAAAACTCTTACACATAATCTTACGAACTAAATACGAGCTTAGTTTTGAAATCCATTAATTACTCTATGCACACATCCACACCTCTCCTCCAAACACAGGCACAGCCAGTGTTAACCACTTGAAGATCTGTTACGGAATCAGACGAATCTAATCTTATGAGTATTACACAACTCTCATAAATATTTAAATTCGCTTAACAACTACGTGCTATAACGTTAAATAACAATCACGAGTTTTTATTGCTGGATGCATTTCAAATTTGTCTATTGATAGAAAGTCACACTCTCGTATTCATCAACGAACAACACTTTTGTCAAGATTCTCGTAATTTCAATACAATAAATATAACCATCTAGATACAATGTTATTGAAACTCTGAGACAATATAATAAAGATTAAAACGCGAGATTAGTATAAACACATAATTCCATGAGTTTGTTGTTTTCAAATCTCTATTTATATCAAAGTTACTAATAGATTGACGTGCCTATTGTTCTATAGCCCCGGGAGCTAATAGCATCATGCCAGCATCTTAATATCTTCGATTGATTACACCTTCTTAATATCACAATAGATATTTCACTTTAAGAGAAATTTTATTATGACTTTGGTATATTAATAGTTCAATATTCCGTTTAAACATTACGTACATTTTGAATCTATTCTGTTCAAAGTTACCCAAAGATTTGTAAATGATTGTTTTTGTTACATTTAAATAGATGTGTAAAAAATTGTAAACGATGTTGGTCTTGAAGTGCATTGAAATGTCGTTGAAGAAAATACGGAAACTAAATCTACGCATTTTTAATTCCAATATATAGTCATCAAACATAATATGTACTGAAAAATACATGTAGATATGATGCACTAAAATTACAACGGAGAGACAAAAAAATGTAAGTTTTACTCATGATTGTTTTACAATGTACTAAAATCATTCCGCAATAATTATTAGTAATTAGTTCCTAATAAGTATGCGTAACTTTTTCGGTCAAGTTCGATAAACTTGTTAGCGAAAGAAAGTTATACAATACGCCGTCCCGCGGGTTGATGACCCGCGGGTGCGCGCATGGCTAAACTAGTTTCAGGTTCCGTGAATTACTCTTTTATTTTTTACGCACTCATATACATAACCGAAACGTAAACAGAACGCATTAGACTTTCAAATTCGTCTTGTTAATTACATATTGTTATAACCAGGTACATATGCGTATTATGATGTTTATGTCGAATGAAAGTGATCTATTGCAATCATATACCGTTTCTAATCTAGATGGTGTTGGAAATAAAATGTATTGTATAGACAATATAGATTAATTCATACGCAAACTCGTCGTGATAAAGGTTCGCAAAAGTCCATAGAGAAATATTCAAAAATGTGTTTAGGATTTGAAACTTTATCAACTCAGCTACTGCAGGAGTTATTTCTAACTAGAAAGTGACAATTATCCAGTTCAACATTTAGGTTGCCATTATACATCATCATCGCTATCACCAACCCTTTTATCGTCTCACCGTTAGACACAAATCTGCTCATAAAATTAGAACGCTTAAGCCCACAGTCTGCCACGCTGGCCAAGTACACAAGTACCTATTTGCCTTTGTACACTCACAGACAATATGAAATATTTTGCACCGACAGATGAAAACGAGTAAAGTGTTAAAGTTTAAATGATAGTGACAAATTCACTCACCACGTCAGCCATAGGCCGCAATTAGGTGGAATTGTTTGTTAACGCGCGTGGGAGAACCAATCTTCTATCCCACAGTTTCCTCCCGCTATTTTGAGACACATGACCTAACTGAACAATTTCTATGATTGCACTTGAGGGGCGCAGAATCGGATAAAAATAGTTTTCGACCAATTTAAGAACCAGCGATCATAATAGAGTACTTGAAACGGTATTCAATGTTCGGAATCAAGTGCCATATTATACGTTGTGTATTATGGCGGGTAGGAGTTCTATAGGAGTTTTGTTCTTACCAAAACACATGAATGAACATTTTATTATTGTCACTGACTATATTATAAAGGATTTTAGTAATTTTAAGAGGTATATTGTAGTAATAAACGTAGTTTGGGACTAGACGGCTGATCAACTATATAAATATATATATAAATGCTTACATAAACGTTGCTTTTACACCCAAACATAATGAATACCCACTTGTACTCAACTGGATCAACAGGATAGCAAGGCGTCGAAAGGATTTGTGATTAATAATAAATTATACCATAACTTAATTAACACATACCTATGGATTTATTCAAAACGTACAACTTAAAATAGAAACTCTATATTATGTAGAGATGCACCACGCCTGTAATCTCGGAAGAGGTAGACAGCGGAGTGTAGTACATTCCCACGTATCGCCAACTGGCGACGTAAACATAACTACGTTTACGTCCCACTATGGAATAGGTGGTGAAAATACTGGCAAAGCATAGGGTTAACATATGTATGCAGAGTTTGATGTTAAAGCTATACAATTTAAGCTACTTCGAAGGTGTGTCAAAACGCGCGGTCTCCGCTGATCTCATAGCCTCATAGTCTCTACCACACCTAGGAAAACCTATGTCTAAAAGTGTATTAATACATGCTAACGTGACGATATTGAGTAATTTAGTACAGAATGAATAAGAGACGAGATTGTCTAGCTACGTTCATCTTGCATTTTGATTAACTTCATTCATACCATCAATTTACATATACGGCTACATACTATTTGCAATTAAAATGAATCAAATTAACCTTTTCTGTGCTCTAATAGATGGTAATGATGTAATGAATCGCTGCAGTATGTTAACACTGATACAATGTGTAAAAAAATTTAAAAACCTTTTGGTAAGGGGGACTTGGGGAGCCATAGGCATTTGCACCCGGACGGTTGTTGTTGTGCTTAAGACGCACCAGAAATTCACTATACTTTTATACTACGAGTACATACTGAAAATGTTCATTATAATTCGCCTTGATCTCCCTACGATAGGCGGGAGCGGAAACTCATGGTGAAGGATCTCGAATAGGACCAAATAGGAGGGCTAATTTGAATAATGCAATGCAATGAATGCCGGTGCATTCATTGCGTTGTTCAATATATTTTTAATTTTTCTTTTAAATATCCCTTTAACCACTTATATCAAACACAACGTATTGGACTCTTCAAATATTTTACAACTTTAAGACTCCGCCTTTTTCTTTAACCCGACAAAGTGTAAGACGCCTAATATTCGACTTATTAATAATAATGATGATAATTAATTTTAATAGTCTCTTATTATGTGAAACATGTAATAAAACGAATAAATATTCATAGCTATTAAGGTACACATATATATTTTTTCTATATTTATTCATTCTTGCGTTCCTTTGCCCTTCTTATCTCTTCTTTGAGTTACCGAAGAGTTATCGGCGAGGCCACCCATTGTTTGTACTATGCATATACGAGTATGTTGTAATTATTATTTACTTTCTTAATGCTCCAAATATTATATAGATAACCGTTGATGTAGCGTAACTACTTTTAATCGTTCATCAACTGCAATAACGTAATATTAACTATACAAACATACAATAAAAACTTACAAATTTAATTAAGCTACACATTTTTAATGTTAGCATATTAATTAAGATTTTACCCAACCTTCTTGATAAACAAATACTCTGTGATACTCTTACATTATGAGATGAGACGGGATATAGGTGCATACATATTATATATCTACTAGCATAATGCAATTCTAGTGTTACTTATGACCACTCGCGTACATAATTAAATAACCGGATGTTTTAACTACAGAAGTAATAACTACAGTCATGTAACATCTTTGACTGGTTGTGACGTAATTCAAATGACCCAACATATGAAGGCAACACAATAATAATACTAAAGCACGATAGAAAGGTGGACTGGCTTTCTCGATGAGTCCTTTCACTTGATCGCGTTTGATTCTTTTAAAAATATTTATGTAATAATTCAACTATGGGTCCCAATTGCGATCGGAATAAATGATACAGCAAAAATTCCAGAAGCTAATCAACAAAACCATTAAGTATTCCGCGTACGTCTTGTATAGTTCTCATACAAAACCAAATTATATACCTTACCGACCGATCATTATAGTAATATCTTAATGCCTATTGAAATAAGAATCAAGTTAATGCGAATCCCACAATGGCGCAGATTTACAATCACACACCAGAATGCCCTCACCGTAGATTATCTCATTGATCTTATCACGCTTATATGCGCAGGCGCATGCTTCATTTGCATAAGTTTATTGTTAATCGTGTGTCCTTATTGCGTTATCTGCCTATCCCAATGAATGTTAGAAAGGTGCATTTAAACTTATATACTTAGATATATAATATTAACACCATTATGTAAAATAACATTTTTAAGACTGATTTTTCATTAATTGTACCTAATCCGCGGATTTATCGATTACGTAAATTATGTAAAGACTCGTATATAAAAAATATAATATAATTACTTACAAAGATTATTTTATAGGAATAACAGCACCAAACATAAATCTCGCTCGTTAGGAACCAGGAGACACTTGAATGGACGTGAATAATGTTGTACGAGTAAAAATAGTAAATAATAGCCCACGTACGTGTTCTTTGTGGCGTTTGAAATACATATTATTATTAGTCAGTGGTAGCTAAACAGACCATTTGTAAAACGAAGTTCGTTTAACTTTAGTACAGATCGTATCAGTGGCAAGATAGATACTCGTGAGACTTTTAACCACATCAAATATAGCAATCACGAAAATAAGTATTTACCAATTATTTGACTAATGCAAAGGAAAAGTGCGTTTCTATGTATCTATGTATAGGTGTTCCATAACTCTTTTGAGAACAATTGTTTCCGTCTGTCAGCACTGAAAAGTCTAATTCAGCGTCGTACAAATTTTGAACTGGGACATCTGCTGTAAATTGAAGTGACTCAGATCAGGTCAGGTATCTGAGCGTCCAACTTATGCGAAACATAATGAATATGGATGTATAAAAATAAATCTGATACGATAAGTACCATCACTTTGAATACCGGACTGGCGCACGTTGCAATGATGATTTTGTCTTTTGCATTATCGTCACCAAACCTTTTTATTGCGCCACAGTTGGACAGATCTCTCTTCTAAGAATGAGCAAGGTCAAGCCATATATTAGCCAGCAGATACCACCACTTACAGGAAGAATCCACACGCTTATAGAACGTTACGCAAAACTTAGGTGTGCAGACTTCCTTAGCTCCTTTGAAAAACATCACAAAACTTTGTATGTGAGAGAGTCCATTCCTATAATCGAAACTATGAACCTCGGAGAGAAAAATAGAAATCTGAGCCATTATTACAAACCTTTTTTACATAATTTTTAATGTAGGTATTTATGTAACACTAAACTAGATAATTAGCATTACGAAAAATATTGCGAAATGCGCTCCACTTGCATTGGTTTGAGTGAATGCTATGAACATAATCATTCCTACATGTAAATTTGAATCTAATGCATGATGTTTCTTAATATTAAAAATATCAGTGAACTGAAATTATTTGGACTTTGTTACTTAAACTTTCTATAAGTTATAAATTATACACAGATATGAGAGAGCGATAAAATCATATGACTTCTAATCCGTGACGCGATCGTTGTTATAATCCAGATAGAAATGAGATAAGTGCGAAGATTATAAATAAAGACGTTTGTGCAGTAAATACAGATTAAGGCAATACGCCACAACAGTTGCTCTCAATCTCCGCGCTTTGAAGTAATTTGCAGAGATTCAGGAAGCTACATATTTATACACAATGCTTGGTGCTGTATAAACCAACATTGTAGAACACCCTTGAAACGAAAGCGGTGAGGTAATACATAAAACAGGAAGAGCTATATCTTAGTGGAATGTCAGGACAATGCTGTTAGCGAATAATGTATATAGAGCATATAAGAATTAATTTAACAACGACATCAGCTTAGCAGCATAGTTAACTTTTCAGTAAATCTCGTATCATTCCACAATATTTCTTTCCTTGCCCCTTTAAAGTCATTTAACGAAAAACAACATACAAATTATCACTTCATTAGCAACTATTTCGTTTCCTTCGATAGTATAGTCGCTCACAGCATTGTAGACATTCTATACGATAAGGCTCTTAAAGAATAAATTCAATATGCATATACATTGTAGAAGACATCACATGGTGCAAAAATATATACACATGCCATGCGAGTCTTACCCAACAGCGGCAGACGCGAGGCCTTAGACGCGGGCGCTTCGCCCTCTGCCGGGGCCGCGCTGCCAGTCTCTACATCTGCAATCACATTGTCCGTTTAAAATTACATAAAATTAAAATAGCAACTATAACATAGCATCCCGCTTGTACTTCCCCAAAAGGATGGGCAAGGGAGTGTAGTTATGCACCTATGAAATAAACAAACCCAAAAAAGTTTCTTTAGGAATATACCATGTATTTATGTAACTTATATAGAGGAAAAATAAAATTATATATTTAGAACGTTTAAGAAAGTGTCATTGTTGTGGAATTGAGGCTGCGGACGTAAATATTCCTTGCGATATATAAATAGAACTTTTTCGTCGCAGTGCATGCTCGTATTCAACTTTTTAATTAGATAAACACGTTCTTCTAATCGACTATTAAACTCATGTACGTAGATAACTACAGATGCAATTATTCAGTATTATCAATATTTATTAGTATAGTTGTTTTATTAATAATAAATAAGGTTATAATTACACCATGATTATCTAAAAAATGGATAAGTGTACATACTTTCAAAATTAATTTGTACTACCCCGCAATTATTTATTAATTTTACTGCTAGAGCCAATATCATTATTACACATTGGTATTAATATGTACATATTCTGGAAGCGTGTTGTAACTGTATTATGAGTTGTCAATTGCAGAATAATAAAGGTGTAAAGCCTGCAATCCCATTTTGCCAGTTAGCTTACGTCCCACTATGAAATACGGGTGGGCCTCTTGCCGTAAACAGAGTACAGAAAACTACGTGTCACTACTAGAAACTTCAACTAGAAAACGTAAGGTAGAAAAATCCAATAGTACTCGATAGAGGTATCAAACCACTTCCATCACTAGCAACCATTCGATCAACGAAGCTATCGTATTATAATAAAAACTTTTTAAATATTTTTTGACATGTTATCATTACAATAGTAATGTTAACTAGCAACGTCAAATAAATTTTAATAGCAATAGAGTACCTATAAATAGCAACAGTAACAACATATTTATTCGCAATTTTTCCCTTTAGTAACTTCACGCCTGTAATCCCCGAAGAGGTAGGCAGAGGAATGCAGAACAACTTTCACCAGTTACTTTTACGTCCCATTATGGAATAGGTGAATTTTTCCCTTTAATATTACGTAATCATCACGCCTGTTAACCCCGAAGAGGTAGGCAGAGGACACAGTACACACAGAGAAGTGTAGTCCCGTAGTCATCCTTTTAATATTGTTTGATTTTTATTTATTTAATAATCGAGGTGAATTTACAATGAAAATATGTACAAAAATATATCACTTGCTTCGAAATATTATAATATAAGCACGCATATTCTGCCTATATACGAGTGTACTGACTATATACGAGTACAAATAGTAAAGGTATTAAGGTAAAGGAAATGAAACAGATACAAATTTCCTCATCAGCAACGGGATTTTGTGGTTTTTATGAAGAGGAAGGATAAAATTTTAGTTTTACTGAACTAATACGAAGATCCTACGGGATGTTTTGTAAACGGGACTAATAAACAATTGGCATACCAAAGTTATTATTAACTTAACATCACGCCTGTATTCCCCGAAAAGGTAGGTACAATACATTCCCACGTTACACCAATTACGTTAGTTTCAATTAGTTTACTTCCTACCATTGCATAGGTAGTGAGCCTATTGCCATACACCGGGCACAAAACCAGTCACCGAACCGCTACAAGGAATTAAATTATTATTATTAAGTGTCACTTACCCCTGCAGGTCCTTGATCTGAATAAAATTTATTGCGTTAAGGAAAAATGTAACTGATATGGTGCGACATTACGAACAATAATAATTAATTACAAACAATATTATTGTATTGTTCTATCCTGGCTCAAAGCACATTATTTCTTATCAAATGAATTTTACGTCATATTTATATAACTACTAATATTTTTCATATATTATACTTACGTACATATATTATATAACTACTAATATTTTTCGCGTAATACTTACATCGTGACTGAGCGTGTTTGTTCGTATAAATATTTAAGTTGCTAGTATATATCAGGCGCTAACTTGCGGAAATTCGTTTTTATGGAACCTAAATCTTCTTTACAATTGAGCCCGGTTTGGATGTGTATCTTTCAACATTGTAAACAGGAAAAGACATTATAGTTGTAAATAAATTAGTTGTATAGTTGTTAATAAATATTCCCCCCCCCCACTCTAAACCATACCAGTACCACGGAAACAGGAAAACCATGCATCACTAGTTTCAGTCGTAACTACGATGTGTAGTAAATAACAGAAATATTTATAGGTATTTAACAGGTTCGTGTCTTGTCTGTTCAGTCTCTGGCTGTTCACAAAAATATGTACGTCAACTTATAACTTATAGGTTTTTTTTATTTACCAATAAAAATCTACAAAAGTATAATTAATCCTAAGTATATTATCACATGACGATGGTGATAATCATGTATTCCTATATGTGAATATTAACTATAGAATTGGTATAAAAGTAATCACGTTTATTCGCGTATAGGCAATATTATTGCAACGATAACATTGAGAGTCGACACGCCTTACACCAGTATAAGCAACGCTTTGACTTTTATTAAATTAACCGTTGCATGCGATTGTGTGCACATATTTATAAACAATTTCAAATTTTATTCAATTGTTTGAATTTTACAAAAAAATTACATTTTCCTATTTATTTTGAATAAAGGAAAATTCATGGCAATCATCATACACGTGACTGACATTATTATTTATATATAGAGCATATTATTATTATCGTTTTTGTGTGAAATAGTATAAATAAAAACATAACTGGTGAAAAGAGGGAGTGCACTACACTCTCTGCCTAACTCTCCGGAATTACAGACGTGATGTTACTTGTTTTTACATATTAATAAAACAGTATAGAAGAATAAGTGGACGGTATTAACCAATTAAAACATCCGTTACTTGACTTTTCTTTATCATATATTCCGAGTGGACAGACCAGACCTATTGTTTATTCAACCGAAATAAAACGGTAGAACTTTCTCGAAAAGTTCCTCATCTGTCAGCAATAACAATTACATATAGAGGTACAAAAAAAGACTAATTCAACTGTTCAACTCTATTAAACTAAAGCATTTTCTGGACTTCTTCGATTATACAATAAACATTTCGATATAAATAAATAAAATTATAAAAAAGCTTCATTTAAAATGTCCTTGTGAGGCATGGTTCCCAAAATACTAACAGCATAACCCTGCTAACTTAAAAGAGTAAGCTCCTGAGTAAGATAATTGCCAGCCCTTTAGCCTCCAGAGACAAAAACATGCTTGATTGTAATTTCTCACGAACTTTTTAATGGCAGACGACCACGACCTCATGTCTCCATTGCAAACGCCGTGCATATGTAAGCTTCTATCAAATTGCTATATTTACTATGCTTGCAATAGTATAGACTAACATAGAAATATCTTGGGACATCTAAACGCACTAAGATCTAATCTCCATCTTGCAGAACCTGTGGTAATGAGACAGCTGTTACGCCACATACGAGTATATTGATATTTTTTTACACCCAGACACAGAACAAATATTTCTCTTTTTCCGTCCACTGCTGGACATAGGGATACTTGTGCTCATCACGCAAATATTTGCCTTGGGTGGATATTGAATCCACGACCTTGCCTAATGGGCAGGTTCACTAACCCTTGACCAACGGGCCAGTCAGAAAGGATTGCAACTCGATAAAAAATAACCTTAATTTTGAATTTTAAGTAACATAATAAGATTTGACATATGAATGTATGTACCTACATTAGTTTAAATTTACACAAACAATTTGAACATTAATATAAAGAATAATAACAGTTCCAAAAAAATTTAATGATTGTGAGAATGACTGAATCTCCAACAGTTGATAAGTCTATTTACAGCGCTGTACACTCGATAACCACGTCTTTTGTTAATAATACTACTAATAATAAAACTTTTTATTTCAGACCAAGAGTCCATAAGTAAGGTTAGTAAATATCTATCTATACAAATAATGAAATAGAGCATGATAATAACGCCAGAAAGGGGAAACGGAAGCAAACATAACGCTGGTTGGCTTCGATGTGTACGTCGTCCAGCTCCTCCAGAGAAGGCTGTCCAACTTATATGTCCAATTTGCTGAGAACGGAGGTGGTTCTGCTCACGAAACACTAAAACATTCGTTCATAAACGAATCTAGAATTGAAACGAGTAATGCTTACGCATTTTGTCGTGAAAACGTCGCTTTCACAACATAAAGACAAAAAACCCGAGAATAGAATTCTGTATGCATCAGAAGCGATGAAAACAATATATCTTCAAGTTATAAATAAAACTTTAAGTAGCACTGCACTGTGAATGAATCTGCTTAGTCTCAAGCGTGTCTATCGCATTTATAAGTAATCGTGGCCACTTAATACAGAGCAGCAGTGAATTAAAGCATGCGCCCGGACAAATCACTCGGGCTCATCGTGAATATAGATGAATCTCCATGTACTTATGTCTCGTTCGTGAATAATTTACCGCGGCTCACATTCGAGCGTCCGTGTACAACGAATATATGGGTGACTAATGGCAGTTAAATCGGGTTTTCTTCCGAAACTACGAGTATCACTTGTATCCTTGCACTTAATGAGAATTTTTTTCTAATACTTGCTACAAATTATTCGCTAAAATCCAGCTTCTCCTTAAAATAAGCTACTCGCCGTAAACAATATTCTATACTTTAAGGCGAGTACCGTATTATGATTTTGTCATTATAGAATCCGAACACTTAATATTATAGGCCACAGCAGAAGGCATAGCATAATAGAATCAATAACACGTGTACAAAACCAAAACGTTTTTATCATTAATTTGTGTACCACTAACCTCGTAAATACGTAACATAAAAAAACAACATCACCCCTGTAATCACCGAAGAGGTAGGCGGAAGAGTGTGGTACACTCTCACGTTTCACCAGTTTAAATGGATTTAATTAATTAGACCAATCAAGCCAGATACTGACTGAACGGTAGTGAGAAATCTAAGAACTAGAGCGGCGTGTGTGTATGATGAGCGATACGGATATAAGGGCAGTGATATGCGGTACTCGGAACCCTCCGCTGACCCAGTAATGAACAGCGTGTTGATATTGTAAATTATGATATTTTACCGTACGTTTTTTCCTAACATGTCTTTAGGACCGTTTTAGTGCTGACATATACAATATATAATGTACATCGACAATTGCTCCAACCTATCGATATCAAGGATTTAGATAATAATTTTTGTACATCGGAGAACATAAACTTGATAACATTTCCACGTAATAATTATTTTACGACTTTCATTGTAATATTATCACCATTATGATATTCGATATCTCATTTTAATTTATCTCATTTCAAGTAAACTAAAAATATTCCGAATAATTATATAAATGTAAATGTTGTAGAAATTTGTTTCCCGACCCTTTTATCGTTCCACTGATGGAACTCGGGTGTCCACTCAAAATAAGAAGGTCATTTTGAGTTCCAACAGTTAAGTTAAAGCCATATCTACCACGCCGGCGAAGTGCGGGTTGGCAGACTTCGCATGCATTAAGAATATTTTCTTTTATGAACTCTAAAGTGTAGAGGTTACCTCAGGTACAGGAAGTTATACTTTAAAATAACACAAACAACATTTTCAATTTAAGTTTAAATTGTAAAAAATAATAATTGTTTTCTGTTTCCTGAGTCACTGAGATTCTGAAATTATTTTTTTCCTTCAAAGTAAGCTATAAAAAAGCATAATATCACGCCTGCATATCCCCGAAGGAGTAAATACATAAGTAAACAATATATGAAGATAGTTTTAAACTCTGTGTTTTTTTTTTATGTTTACATTACTATTACCCCATCGTTTAAGTAATCCCCTCTTCCGTAATAAGAAGGTTTATAGAAGTAATCTGACACAAGATAATCTACAAATAGTATTGCTTTCCACGCGTCGTTTTATTTCGTCGTTTAAAACGCATATAACCTAATATGGTCAAAAGACGTTCGCCTAGATCGGACTTCGGACTCCTGAGCCAAATCTCTAAGCTGTCACTGTTCGAATAAAAAAGCACAAATTTTCTTTCACGCCTAAATCTTATCTTATGTTGCTAATCATTAGTATTAAATACTTTTATCGTGTTAATGGGCCAAGATAATTTATAAACAGCGTTAAGGACACGCTAAATTACTGTTTTGTAATAAAAAGTTAGATATGTATAAATAATATCGTGATAGGATTTTCGGATTTTCTGATATTCAGTTCATTATAAACATATAATACCGTTTTTGAGCATAACAATAATCTAATGCCATAACTTATATAAGTATAAAAACGCAAATATGTTCAAAGTGTACTCGCGTAGATTTATAATGTTTTTCAGTGTTTGCTTCGTGTACCATTATCTGTCAAAATCTATTTTTGCGATGAGATCTCAAGGACGTAGTCATTTGTAATAATAATTTCAACGAAAACAATTTTAAACTTCATAACTACCTTAAAACACCCGCCAACGAACATCGCATGATTCAAGAACGTTCTAATGAGACAAAAAATAAGTGAATTAAGTAACTTACTAAATGTTGTAAAATAGAGAATATAAGACAATGGACATATATATCGTTGTCGTACTAAACCATGTTGTCTTAGGGATTGTTTGAGAAACATTAAGCTAACGATAGATAACAGCATTAATTAATTATCTACTCTCAATATTTAACCAAGGATATGCTTTAAATCGCACTGGAATTTGCAAAGATTATGTACATAGAAAGACAATTTGAGGGTGGAAAATTTTCTCACTGTGACTAGTCAAGGATATACCATTGAGCAAAATGCTTATTACCGAATAAATATATAACATAATATTTCATAGACAATAACTCACAAGTTACCATTCAGTACCTGTGTACTAGTATTATACTGTGTAATAGTACTGTTCTTAGTATTGTGTCAATATACACGGAATATCTGTACTCGTATATTCCGTGTATATTGACACAATACTGAATATCTGTATATTCCGTGTATATTGATACAATACTAAGAATATCAAATCATATCGTCCCAACAAGAACACCGAATTCTATTTAATATATGTATATGAAAAATTTGATAAATTATAAAATTGAATGTTAAATTAT
>DWTO01000692.1:0-19404 GCA_018244755.1 Jemadia pseudognetus | reverse complement strand
ACTGAGGGTGAGGCCGAAAGTTCGGTTACGGTTTCGGTTTCGGCTGAAAAACCAGTTTCGGTCGGACACTACTAGATTTACATTCTGTAAACACAATATAAATCGATTTGCTTTTTCCAACATACATATATAAAAAAATCATTATAGTCAGTTTATTGAATATAAATAGGTTACTCGTGTGTGTTAGGGTTCTTACATTCTTAAAGCACCGAAACATGTTTTTATAAGTGTTTGTCCCTAAGTGACTATGCTTTGCAATAGCCATTATAAAACAATGTTAATAGGTATAACGTTAAATTATATATTAAAGCACCGACAGAAAAGGGAATTATGAATACATTACACGTAAAAAAATATTTACCTACTGGTTAACGTAACTAAAATTATACCAGGCTGTATCGTAACAACAGAATTGCAGTCTTATTGTTTCTCATGCATTAAAAAATTAAATTTTCGTTTTGCCAGGACATAGCAGGAATCGTATCAACGATATACGAGTCCATTGGAAAGTCCGTGACAGTGCCGCATTACGGCTCCAAGACGATACAAGTGCGACTAACTGTTGTACCGGAAGACGGCAGGTCGCGCGCGCACCGCGAGCGGCGCCAGTGCCGCGCGCGCCGCCGCGCGGAGCAGCCGGCGGCCGGCGCGCCCGCGGGCTGCGCCGGCGGCAGCGACGAGGAACACCAGGACAGGTTGTCCCATGATGATGACGCGTCCTCGAAGTCGTCTTGTTCCGGTGAGAGACGGCTCCCGCCCCGCTCCGCGCCCAACGCGCGCAACCGCACGTACCGGCACGCGCGCCGCGACCAACGGGAACGCAAGCACACAAAGAAGAGATCTGGCAGCTTGCAGAGGCGAGAGTTACTCGAGATCATTCAGGCTAACATGGAAAAAAATCATCTGAGCTTTCAAGCTTCGAGGTTAGTATAGTTCTCACTATTAAAGCTAGTTATAGGATTTTTTAACAGCATGACAATAGGCTGTAGGTAAAAAAGTTAACTAATTGTTTATGTAGTTAAATAAAATACAATATTTAAAAAGTTGCATTTATATTATGTATCATACAATTATATCATGCTAGTTCTCTTGTTGACTGTATTGCATCGGAGGAAATTTGTAATTATATAAAAGTACATTTGTACAGCTCAAGAACCCCGTTTAACTTTACTTGCATTTATTTTCAGAAAGCCTAGTGAGCACGTTACGAATGAAGAAGAGATCAATACTAAATATCAAAAACTCCGCAATAGGTCGTATACGGTAAGTGAGAAACCAGCGAATCCATTCCAGAAGGGAAAAGGAGATTCCTCTAGAAATGGATACCTGGACTTGGCGAGTGCCGGCGACTCTAACTTGTGTAGGTACGACCGCTACCTTCACGCAGTTATATGCTCTTCAGCGCGCCACGCCCACACCGGCTACCACCAGAAGCAGGCGCAGCCGCCGCGCGCGCCCCGCGCGCCCCGCGCGCCGCACGCGTCCAATCCCCGCTCGCGCTCCCACGACGCGCCGGTCCAGTCCCAATGCACACAACAACCCAGGGTTCTTCAAATAATATTCTTATAGAATTCAAGAAAGGGCAAAGCCTATTTTGGTGGCTTTGTCCTCTTTTGTTTCTAAGTGTTGCGTGTTTGCGTTCGCGTGTTCTTTACGAGATATAAAAAAATGTGGTTACCATGTGCTGTATGAAAGTAGGATTAAGACGAGGCATAATCCTGACTGATGGTTTGATGTTATTGTGTATGCAATTGAGGTAATTTCAGTTTTGTCATATAAAACGGTGTATAGTGCTTTCCAGATCTGTGTGCATTGTCTAAATAAAATAAGTTCACATTTTTTAATTAATGTACTATAAATGTTTATAAATAATTAACTTACAGTATCAACATTCCAGTTATGAAGTTGTAATTTTAAAAATAATCCCTTACAATATTAAACCATGTTTGTTATGTAACAGAATTGATTTTATGTTGCCGCTACTAAAACTAAGAAATTTGAATTAAATGTAACTGTATCCAATATAAGATTTTGCCTAACTGTAAGAATGTGTAAATGGTGCCTTAATCCACAAGCTTGTTTGGAATGTATTATCACAAGTGGATATTGGGAAGTTATTAATAATCAATGCTCAGTAAATTATGAAAGTACGTCTAACCAAGGAATAATGGAATAACTAGTCCATACAAATGTGTGCGAGCGAATTAATTTGCTGGGATGAATATTTCTAAACATTAAATAAAATTCTTCAGAAATTGTGTAAAAAAATGAATCAAATGGATTAGTTCGTCCAATGTTCGTTTAAAATTAACTCATTTTAGAGTTATGGACTGATTTAGCTGTAAGATTTGGAATCTGAATATATGTATAATTTTGTTATTTAGCACAGTGGCAAATACTTTAACTCGCCAATTTCAACATTGTAATTCAATACAATTATTCAATATAATTATTCAGAACCCTCACGATGAGTAGATGTAAGATATTCAAACTGAGATTAGCAGTAATGTTCTCTTGTATTTTTATTTATTCTGTTTTTTATTACCGGTGTCAGTATTTATTATTGTAAGAAAACAATTGAATCTCTAAAAGTGTTTTATCTACCTCTATTTTTACTTTACTAGTGTAAAATAATAATTTATTATTAATGTAACAACTGAATCCTAAGTAATTTTAGATAAGTACTTATTTGTGATAAAGTAGTTATGACAGACTCATCAGGTGTGTCGGTCCTAAGTTCAGTTTGGTGTAAAGGAATTGTGGCCATAGGTTTATGGTAGACAAAAAAGCAAAAAGCTTTGCATTCTTTTTATTCAAATTGATAAATTAACAAGAACAATTGTATTGTGTAATCAATAAACGGGGCATATTTGCTGTTATCTCAATATCAATGTATAGTGTACAAAGTGCTCGATCTTGTCAAATTATTTATTATGAAATATAACCTTGAGATTAATGATGTATTTTAATTTACATTCCCCCCCTCCCTATTATTCTTTCCATGAACATATACACGAACAACAGAAACGTCATTATGGCTCCAGTCACAATAATTGTTACTTCCTTTGGTAGACCACATTTATTTACAGCATACGAGTCTGCTGATATAGTCACCTGAAATAGGAAGAATATTAAATGAGCAATAAAACATACGTAACATCACGACCGTTATCTCCGAAGAGGTAGCCAGAGGAATATACATAGAACACTCAAGTTTCACCAGTTACATTTGCATCCCACTATATGTAGAATAGCTGGAAAGATTAGCCATACACTGGGCTCATTTCCAGACTCGAGCCACTACTAGAAAATCAAGAAATAGAACCGGACCTCCCTATCGGCTGTTGCTCTTGACAACAGGATGATCATAATATACACATTTAACATGTTTACACACATACAATGTAAATTAGTAAAACATGCTTACAATTATTTGCTTACCAACATATACTTAGGATCAAGGCGATTACGCCAAGAGAATGAAGGAACTGAGTATTCTTCAAATTCAATATTGTAGTATGAATGATTTCGTAAACAGCCATGGTGGGTGTGTCCACCAAATGCTACCCTTGGCTCAATCTTTTCTGCAAGATATTGAGTTGCTTCCTTGGATAAGGCATCAATCTTTAATCGAAATAATTTGTTTCTTTGTGGTAATGGAGGAGCATCAGGTTCAGTACAGTCTGCATCAGATAATCTATACAACGGAAAATGCTAGAATTTCAGAAACATTTATATGAATATCTATATCAGAACAATATTGAGAACATTAAACATTTTATTCATTCAGCCATAATAAAAATAATTTTATATACTTTGAAAAACGGTAAACATCTATGCCATTCTCCAAACAGTAACACATTACATACATACATATCTTCACACCCGGCCCTTTACGGGCAAGGCAGAAGGCACCGAGTACCAAAATTCCATCCTTATAGATCTGTAACACATTACTCTTACTAAAGCTACTATACTATACCTGCATTAAAATGGGCCGACTGTAAGTGAAATTCAAATCCACATTTTGACAATAACTTGCATCTGGATATTCTGCACATTTCAATTGGCCTGAAAAATTAAAACTTACAAGACAAGACTTTTTTTATTATGAATATTAAGAAAAACATTGTTCCATACCTGATATCTTTTCAATTGAGTTCCTAGCTCCAGTACATAAGCGACAAGTGTCGCCCTCCATCGCCATGGAGTTTATAAGCACAAAATGAATGTTCTTAAGAACAATGTGTTGAACGGAGGGTGACTTCAACAGTTTCACAAATCTTTGAAGGGCTCCTCGCCTTATTCTAGAAATATGTTATAATAGAATATGGTTTCAAAAAAATATATAGTATTATAATAGCTAAAAGTAAAAAGTTGAAGAGGCAAATAAGGAAACATACTTACAAAAATAATACAGAAAAATGGACTGGTAATTGGAAACTGTATTGTTTGATTTCAATGTTCATGTTAATAAAATCTTAAAAAAAGCTAAGTGTTTTTAAGTCCTGCATAGGTGACAGTTATTTTTTCAAAATAAAATAAACAACTGTTGGCAATACTTGTATTTTATTAATGTTATTATGTAGTTAAATGCCAATCTTGGCTATATTTACATAGATATATACATATTCTCATGCCAGGTCTCTTGCAGGGTAGGCAGAGAGCACAAAGTGTCAATTAACTCTATTCTTACACACTTATTGTTGCCTCTTCCACATTCATCACTCTCTTAATACACGCGCGCCGGTTTCGGAGACTTCTAACGTTTATATGTGAATGTTGATGGATGTAGGTGCCGAGGGAGGCCAATACTAACCATCTTGATTAAATGGATAAGGTTTTATCTGATGGGGACGTAAGAAGTCTCCGAAACTGGCTACATTTACACTTCATGTATTTCATTCATTTCAGGGTGGAATAAGAATACAGGTCCTGACCATGTACCAGGATACGGGATATCAAAAGAGGTGTCTAAGCCCGGCGTTGGCAGATTACGGTATGGTGTGGTCTGCCTACCCAAGCTAAATGTCCTGCCCGCCTATGGGCAGCGGCATAGGCAGTGTGAGCAGCTGTGTTCTGTGGTACCCAGGCTGCCATGGGTAAGGCAAACCGTTTCAGTGAGGTCAATGTCCAGCAGAGAACTGCAATAGGCTGCTGATAATGATGATATGTATACTACAAATATACCTACTTATTATGAAATCCCACATCATGGTTTCCTACTGTCACATACATCTTTGTATCACTTGGCACAGCAAATAGTGTGTAGAATCGTTTTACATATTCATCAAACTGCATCTCATCAGTCCATTCTCCTTCATCAAATAAATCTCCTGAAAAGCACAATTATGCTAAATGATTTTATGACACAAATATATTAGTGTCATCACTACACAATCACACCAGATACTTTTAGGATCGGCAGAGAACATTGAGTGGCAAATATTTCTATCACTACAGGCCTGACAAGTTTTGTCGACAATTATCTCTTTTATTATGTATGTATCTCTCTCTCTTCATACACACATCAGTTTTAGACAGTTCTAATTTTGCCATCAATCTGTATCTAAGCTATTAATATAAGAAATTAAACAGAATATTTTCCAGCCTATTATTGGGATCCATATTGACATATACATATTTATTCATAATCAGCAAAATTAGCTGTTCTTGAATATAATTCAAGATTGCACAAAAATTTACTTAATACAAATAGCTTTAACTATTGATATATGTATATTTAATAGCCAAGCTCAAGCTAGCCTCTATGGTGTTAAATTAAAAGTTTTTAGATGGAACATCATCGTCACAAATTAAACATAACATCACACCTCCAATCACCAAAAAAGTAGGCAGAGAAGTGTGTAGTACTCTCCCATGTTTCACCAGTTACATTTATGTACTATTATGGAATAGGTGGTGGGCCTATTGCTATTCTCCAGGCGTAAATCCAGATCTAAATTTTAAAAATCCGATAGTATCACTAGTAGTAGTAATGCGATCATAAATTCAAATTACCATAATATCTGTGCACACTCACCTAATATAAAAACTACATCTGGTTTATGCACATTATTAATAGCCTTAAATGCTTGATGCATTTGCCATTCTCTCCTTAACTTATCAAACCAGTGGCCCCTAAAAGGGCCGAGTAAATGTGTGTCTGCTAATATGAATGCCCTTATTATTTCTGTATTTTTCACATTGGTGTTGTTTAAAGCAGGCCAGTAGCACTGAAATGCAAATGGAAAAAGTCATTATAACATATTTATGAACACTACATGTTAATCATGTTTTTATATAATAATAATTGCTCTTTCATATTTTATGTTAAACCTATTTCTATAACCACTTTTGCTGCTATTGAGTAAATTATGTATTGCCTTCTACTTATATTGAAGTCAATATTTAATAACCAATACAAGAATATGCACACATGCATATAGAATTGGTCTTATTATTATACAAACAATATTATTAAATTAGCAATAGGCAGGAATAATTTATATTTACCTGTGCGACCACAACATAATAAATAAAATATTCACAGTAAAGTCCAATAAAAATAATACCAACAAGGCACTTTAAGAACTTCTTGGTTATCCGGCGCATTTTCTATAATGTACATGTTCGTTAGTTACACGAATTGAGGACGATAATACTATTTTGATATCTGATAATGTATATAATATTTCAAAGATATGACAGTATTGCCAGATTACTTCTCGATTTCTAATTTGAAATCTCTACTTTTGCACGTAGGTACATGTAATAGTTGAACTTAAGAAAACTGTAAGATAATTTTTGTGCTTTAATTTCAGAGCTATTGTGGCTAATGATAAAGATAGAATTCTCTGCGTATTCTGCGGAATGTAATAATGTGCACATTTGTTTCTGTACTCTTCCTACATTAAGCATTCATTCATCAGAAGCATTCAAATTGCCATTAGGTTGTCGGCGTTGTCGCCTTCCGATCGGTTTGGGATGTCGCTTTGTGTCTATCATGAAATTATTATATAATTTCTTAAACATTTATATTAAAATCAAGAAACTTTTTTGCCTCAGATGTTTGTTTTTAATTAACCCATAAACCAATATAAATGAGATAAATATACACCAATCCACAATTATTGTCAACTTGACATTTTCTTTTATGGGTTTTCTTTGTCTTAGAACCTGTTGTTTTTATCTTTTTATCATGATAGATATTTTATTGTTGTTAATATAGCAATGCAAATTCAGTCTAAACTAAGATAATTTGTGAGTTAACCTCGTAGATAGGTATCTTTCATCATTTCATACAATATCTGAAATAGACATTTGTCTTTTACAGTATTGGATCATGCTTAACACAAACTTTAACATATTTTTTTCACTACCACCAGCATAAGCCTGTTCAAGTCCACTGCTGACATAAACCTCCTTCGAAGGGTTTTTATCTGAAATTCTGATACTGGGCATGAGGATTGGGGATCGCAGAGCATAAACATATACTATATACACATATTTTTACATTAATGATTGTATTTGAATTGCATGTAAGACACTAAAATCTATATTTAACTTTTAGTTTCTTTTCTTATTATATATATTTATGAATAACGCATAGATTGATGATACGGTAACACGAAAGTATGGGACGATTATATTCATACTGTTTCGGTATGATGACCGACATGCTTCTCATGAAACTCACGTGTTACTGGATGTTGTCCCCGATTTTGGTTACGACAGCATCTTACGGGTGATAGTCCCTTAAAGCACAAGCTTAACGACTGTTTGCTTTGAGTGAATATATGTATATTCTTCTTAATAATTTTTTTGTTGTTGTTAAAACGCTTTTGGAATTAATTTCACTTGGACGTGACAAAAAGACACAATTTGAAAATGCTCATTTTATTTAACAATATTACAGGTAATTAAATTATTTATTTTACTTTTCGTAAATATAACGTAAATTAATGTTTTGTAATACATTCTTTTCGGGGGGGAAATTCAAATTACAGAGTCGTAGTACACAATCAAGCCAAAAGTTAATTGTGTTAATAAAACAATTGAGTACTGTCACTATTTACTACTTTCATATAAATAAACAATCAAGATCTTACATGAAACATACATTATGAATAGTTAAAATAGTCAATTAATACCATAGATTAAAATTATCATAGGGAAATACAAAGTTAACTTAAACCTTGTTGTAATATAGCTTATCCTAGTAACTTACTACCTTAATTAAAAATAATAATCATTAAATTACAGAACAGTGATTTTTCATGTACTTGATTTTTTTACTTCCTAATAAATTTGGTGTATAATACTTCATATATTTAGAATATTTGGTGAATTTATTTTACTATAATAACATATCAATATACATATCACAATTTCAAACTCATAAGACAGAGTGACAGAGAATCCATTTGAATGATTTATCAAATTGGACATGTATACAAGAAAATATTTTATGACTAAAAGTTGCATTTTATAGCTAAATAAAAGAGAGCATAATGTCAAAGTTACTAGAATTTTCTCTATGATTTACCATAGAATTTGCTGTTAAGTAAGAAGATGAGAAGGTTCACATTGATTCTCGCCTTGCCAAACATGTCCATTATAGAACAACCTTCATATTGTTTTTGTAGCAAGTCTTGTATGTCTATTTCAATTTTCTCCATTTCCACTCCCATAAACTTGCCCTTAACAGTGAACACACCGTTGAGATCAGTGGGAGCTATCTCAAATTGAACATTCTTAAATTGTGATGGGGTTAGTCCGTCTATTTCTAACAGTACACCCCTCTCCATGAGCTTTGCCCCAGAATACTTCACTGTTAGTTTCGATTTGAGCTTCTGTGCGTCTTTTCCAGGTCTTCGTAAGCATGCGTGGACACTTCTGAAATAAAAATGTCAATATCATAGGGGTGTTCAATTTTTTTTTATACGACATTCCTTGAATATTAGCTGTTTAAAAAAACTATCGAAAATGTTATAATAATGAAACAGTCGTAAAAATCCAATGACAGTATGACAACTACAAAATTAAACATGTAGATATGTAGTTCATACTTTTTCCCTGTGTGGAGGTTCGCCAAGCATGACTTGATATACTCGTCGTATGATTTGCATTTCTCCTCGTAGTACTTGGTCTTTTCTTGCAAACTTTGCTTCGTCCGAGTGAGCGTCGTCAGCGCCCTCTTCTGCGCCTGCCGGTACTTCCCCTTGTTGCAGAGGTCGAGCGCGATGGAGGTGACGAGCGCCTGATAGCCGTCTTCCCGCGTGACGTAGCCCTCGTCCTCCAGCAGCTGCAGGTGGCGGCGCAGGCGCGCCACGTGCTCGCGCAGCGACGCGGGCTCGTCGGCGCGCGCGCGCCCCGAGTACAGCCGGCGCCGCGCCTGCTCGCTGTACTGCTCCTGTTGCTGCCTGGTCGTGCCAATCACCAAGGCTTCCAGGAGGTGCTCGCCTACGAACATTTAAAATGTGATCACTTTTTGTTAATAAAGCTCGTTTGTATCTCCATCATCATCAGCCTGTCCACTACTAAAAGTGAGCCTCCCCGAGGGATTTGCGCGCAAATCCCCACGCCGCGCATGCGAGTTTGGAATCGGCGCGCACGGCTTCTCGCGCCGCCTACGTTTGTATCTTCAGCATTTTGAAACTTTAATTATACGGCATATTAAATAAAATCAATAAATAATATGACAGTCCTTCGAACTTCTGTTACTTACCATTCAAAAATGGAATAATTGCAACACACAGCTCTTTTGTTTTTATAAAAAGCTTGTTCAAATCTGTCATGTCATCTGAAGGAGCCTGGAATTTATTCACGAGTGCTAGACAAACTTCCAGTCTTGCGTTTTCCTCTGTATCACCTGCCTGCTGTAAACAAAACAATGCACAATTTGTAACCATTTACAATGTCTTCTGATGCGTCCGTCACACAAGCTAGGCCACATTCAGAGATAACAATCCAGCACTGATATACATTCCAGTCATTAGTCAGTCGTCAGTCAGTCCCGTCCATTTACTGTTAAATTCAACTACTTTATAAAAACCTATAAATAGGCCAGTGGCTAATTTGCGACATTATGCCAGATTTGTAGACCGCTCACGCCAAGAACTTTGAGTTGTTAATTCGTTTACAGATCTGGCGTGGTCACTTCTCGCCTCTATGAGAAACGTTACAAGACAGGTTGCAACCCGCGCAGCCGTTGCTCTTCAGATCCTGGATAATTCGATCTTGGATGAAATGGTCTTTTGCTTTTGTTCTGGTTCCTATCTATGAGTCTGGCACACAATAGACACACACACACACGTGACAATGTTATAATTGGCTTACCGTATCCAAATCCCGGGAGGCGAGCTTGGCGATGCTCGGTATCTCCCCCAAATCATCCAGCAGTTCGTTAAGTCGGTCGTTGATGTCGGGCGCTATGATGTCCTGGTATTCAACAAGTAACGCGTGGGTGTCGACTATTTCCTATAAAAGAGAAGGTAAACGCTAAGTTCGCAAGCACTTTTGGAAAAGAGAACGGTTACGAATGTATGTGTGATGTTTGGACCTGACATGAAGATATAATAATAATCGTTTCCCCGCGCAAGTAATCATATCAAAGCAATTCGTAAATGTTCTTATATAAATAACTGTTATGCTAGTTTCGGATAGCAAGTTACCTGAACGGTAATATAAATATGGGGATGGTGCAATAACGTCGCCTCCGTGTACTCGTCTACGGCGAAGTATTCCTCGAGCGTGGGCCCGCGGCAGCACCTGCGGAACAGCTCCTTCATCTTCTCGTGGCACTCCACTATGAACGGGTTTAAACATCGGAGGTGGCTGGACTCCTCGCCAAACTGGAATACCCAACATTATTTATCATATTTAGCGTGAAGATACATATATGTGTTTAAATGTGTTCCTGTGAAAATTAAACGATATAATAATATGTTATTTAGTCGATACCCGGCTCGTAATGGTATGTAGTATTGAACCTAGTGTAATAAAACATTTTTCCCACTTACGCCTTTCTTGGCAGCTGCAAAGTGCAAAATCTTGGCAACGGACGCGAGGTTCTTCCTCTGGTCGGTGGTGAGTCCGGCGCCGCCCGGCAGGGCGATGATGTGGAAGGCGTCGGGAGCCACGATCGCCGCGTTTAGGAATTGGTAGTACACCAGGTTACCTATTACCTACAAACGAACATGTCTCAGAGAATTGTGTTTACGATAACTTGATAAGACATTTTTATCCAACTAATGAGCATTTACAGTACCGTTTTGAATAGATTCGGAATTTTCCTAATTTAAGTTGTTCTTTACTAATTATGAAAGCGTAATTGAAACGGTTTAAGACTTATCTTATAGGTACTTATCTCTGCTACTAAATTATGTCTTGTATACTTATGTCTGCTATTAAATTGAATTATAATAATGCAAGAGTGGGCGTCTGTAGTAACTGTATGGGGAGTGACGGAGTTTCTAGGAGTGAACCTTGGACTAACGCTTTCGTAAAACCACAACTTCAAACATACATATTTCAATCACAGTAAAGTCAACATGACAGCGTCACAAGTTGGTGTGTACAAGGAACAGTTGTTTCAACATTTAGGTAGTTAGTTACCTTTAAGATGTCCTTTTCTGGCGTATGCGGGAACTTCGTGGACAGAGATCTGTGTAATACTCGGGCCATATATGTGATGCAAAATGGTAGCAAATCCGTGGACCTGGTGATCTTGTCCAAGAACATTGTTACTACCGTCTTCAACTGTACTAACGCTATTTGAAGTCTCGAATTCACTTCCGGGTAGGCGAGGGCTTCCTCTTGGGTTACATTGTGTGGCAATTTTCTAAAAACGAAACAAGAAAATTTGCCATTATACTATAAAAATTTGAATTATTTTTGTTTTATCGAACCACAGTGTTATTTCAAACGATTGTCTGATCCTGTTTTATGTAAACATTTTGTAATTTGAAATGTGTAACTACAGATATGAATACTTACGATATTTGTCCGGTTTTCATTTCAGTTTCATTCCTCCAAGCTTTATAAATTTCTACGGGACCAGTCTCAATATTCAAATCCTTATCATTCAAGATGTTTTCCACGAGCGGTCCAATTATAGTTTGGAGGCTATTTAACCCCGACAACTGCCTCGATAAACTGACGGCCATTTTCAATACTAGGGGCGTGGATGCGATAATGTCGAATGGTTTCGAAACCTTGCAACTAATTTCTTCCTCTAAGGTAAATCGAAATAACTTCAGCAACAAATACTCATCCCTGGCGTATGCGCCGAAGTTGTAAAGACTTAAAACAACATTTTGTAGGAAAAAGTTCGTCTTATTCTGTGGGATGCAAAACAGAAGTTTGGATAGATAAGTTGGATTCGTTTGAAGCTCATAAAAGAGGTGTTGATAGCCATCGAGCAGTTTTTTACTTTCTTTGGTGAGGGACTTCAAGCCTTTAACTGCTGTCGATATCGTCAATAATGATTTACTTTCATTGCGGTTATGAAAAACGAGTTTGGTCATTGAATTGTGTTTGACCAAATTGTTTAATTTCAACCCGTGAGCGGCTACTTCCTGTAACGCTATACGATTCTGTACTAACAGCCCAATTTTCAAGTCCATGTCATCTATCTGCTTGGAGAGCTCCTGATTTTTTCTAATGGACTGCACTACCTCGGACTTCAATGTTTGCAATTCTATTTCCCTGTCGTAATCTTCTGTGGCAAAGTCCAATATGGGAATGAATTTCTTGACTACCTTCAGGGGAGGGTTTGGACAGTAAAATAACGAGGTGAATGCGTTGCGCGCCCGACGACCTCTCCAAAGTGCTTGGATTTTTATAATTTTATGCTCCTAAAAGGAATAGTTCAATATATTACTATACTATTACTTACTACATATATTACTAATTGAAAATATTACTATAATAATATGTCAAATATGGTAGACCAACAGTGGGCATTTGATAAAGACAAACATAAGTGCAGATCATCCATAGACATGCTTGATGGCATATCTTGTTATATGCACCTGATTCCTAGTTTGTATCTATGTATCTACATACATATGTGGATACAAACTAGGAGTTTACTCCTACTTTATATACAATATGTAAGTTACTTTAAAATTACAATATACCTACATTGCAGTTTCAAATTGTGGTAGAAACATGGTGAATAGTGACCAGAACTTGCGATACTTAGGTTGGCTAGAGGCCACTTACGCACCACCACAATATATGATTTAAAAAAATAGTCCTGTTACTAAAATTTTCTTTACATGAATTTTTTTGGAATTTTAATCACCTGTCGGTAATTGTAGTATCCAACAATTTTTTGACTAACTATGGCGAACTTAACCAGTAGAATTAGATTATAATCGTTCAACAACATTGGTTTTTAGTCGTGGTTCGTAGGATGTAGCTCATTTTTCGACAATATTGAAAAATGTCTATGCCATATTGCAAGTTTAGTCTTTATATAGGTTAAGAAAATTATAAGTACCTAAGGTAATTAGAACAAAGTGTTCCTGCCTGTTATGATAATGTCATGTAGATAAACATATTAATTATTAAAGGTACCTGAGCTTTGTACCATGCTAATGGATTTAGCTTTCTTTCTCTTTTCAGCTTGGCTTCTATGGCCTTCATTTTTATAAGAGTTCCAAACTTTCTCTGCACCAGAATCCGCCTCCACCATGACTGAATGTAAACTATGTACTGAACATTAGCCCTTAGATATCTTTCTCTTTGTATTGCTTGTCTGAGCAGGTGGCCTCTGCAGTAACCTTGAAATTTTGTTATACAAATTTCTAGAAGCCTTTGTTTGTAGGCACTAACATGGCGTTTATTCGTTTTTTCAATTAACAACCTGACATCTTTCCTGGTTAAATAACGAGCGTAAGGAACAAATCCTTTTGGGGTGGTCCAACTATAAGAGTATGACTCAACATCTATGTATATGGTGTTCCCTGCTTCGGTGTGACATACAATCCACGAACAAATATTCTCTCTCTTTTTCTTCAAAGCCTTCGAAAACATTTGAAAATAGATATCTCTACAAGATGATTCCATTAGTTGAGAGTCAATTAGTAGAGGACATGAAAGAGCATGCCAAAATTCTCTAACATTATTCTTTAAAATCGATAAATTCAATTGCACTAATGCATCAGTCAATTCCTTTGCCTTTGTAGATTCATCATTAACTTCGTCGACTGTTTGTACAATATCATCAAGCCACAGATTCTGGGTTTCCTTACTCAGGAGTTTCTTTTTTAAAATTCTCATGTACAAATGATATTCCTCCTTGTGCAGTGTTGTTGATAATTTCAAATGGGGACTCTTGAGTAACAATATTAAAGCATCAACATCTTCTTTAGATACTGCTTGGTTTATACTGTCAATTACCGTTAACACTGTAAACAATTCAATTTTCATGTCAAGCTAATGAGTCGTAAACAAAAATTTATTAATTATTGTTTATGATGAAAAATATTCTGGTTGTGTTCATGGAATACTATACATAAATACATTTAATGTGTTGCTACCAGCAATACTACATAGGAATATTTGATTTCTTAGTATGTTTGCTTAGACCTGAGAATATACTTACAATCCTCATCATCATTGTCTTTCATATTGACCATTTCAATTGTGTCACGGATGTCATCTAATGTCAGTAATGGACATTCACATTGCTCTCTAAATTTCACTTCCAGCGCCGTTACCAGGGCTGTCAGATACCGCCGCCGGCAGTGAGGGCGTAGGGTGTCCAAATGTAATTGTTTCGAGTTCAGAGCATTCCAAACAGCCACCTCATCACCTCTTTGTACAGCCTGCGATATAAACGCAACAGCTGTTAGATAAGTAACAGAGGCTGCAATTTCATTTTCATTGAGGGATCTTTCTAGCTCACATTTCTCAAGTCTCATCTCCTCATATATAAGAGGTATTGCAAATTTGTCAATCTCGAAATTAAATTGCAATCTTGGGTTAACCAGTGCAGCATATAAATCATCAGGGTCTCCTTCGTCCAATACTCTATTAATATTTGCAATAGCCATCTTATGATCCTTGTGTCCAAATGAATTCTTGTTTCCATCATTTACAATGTTTTGAAATATCTTATGCCAGTTGGTAATACTTTCTACATCAATATCTTTATTTGTTTCTATAATATCTTTAACAATGTCACAGTAAAAATCTATGTTATCCAATTTGTAGTTTTTCACTTTTACCCATTCTTCACTAAACAATTTATGCATATTATTGATATCATTATTTTTACATGCAGAGCATAAAGATCTCCAAAGAAATTTATAGTTGGTTGCTGTAATATGACCTTGAATCTCGCCAAGAGTCAACACTTCATCAAATTCCCCTGGCACATAACTATCATTGAGGGAATGATTGTGTGCCACTTGTATTTTCTCATATTTCGCTGCTTTTAGTACCTTCTTATATTCATCAATTAGATGATTTTGAACATATTTCAAATTCAAAGAAGGATTTAAAATGGCAGATGTTATAGAGTGATCAGTCTCTAGTAGATTATTTAGTTCTTGGATGGCCTCATACACATGGGCTTCATTGTTAATAATCTTTTTCGATAGTATACCTCCAATTTTTTGGAATACTGGCAGTGGATGCTCACATTTCTGCAAATCTTTGGTCACTGAATCCAATTGCTCATCTATAAAAAAATATAATGGAATGTAATAATTCAACAAATCACATATAAATTTTACATCACATTTAACAGTACATTTACCTGTAAAAATGGCCTTGCCAAACACATCATGTATTAAGGGTGCCTTCCCCAATTTAAAAAGATGTGAGCTTAGGGCATGAAGGCAATAGATAACTTTTGGCATGTTCTTCTTGTCATAGATATCTGTAGTTTCTGGTTGAAAAGTCTGTAATCCATATGTACACAAAATATTTTGAAAAGATTAACCTTCAGACTCCAGTTGCATTTCCACTGGTCAGGTGGAATAATGATCTGCAAAAGGCTGCAGGCAGAAGTTGGATGTGGTAAGACATGGACGGTGCACGGGATGCTCTTTGGGGGAGGCCTATATCTAGCAGGGGACTGAGGCTAATGATGATTATGATGTTCTTTCAGATATTTTATTTTGTACTTCACAATTTTACTTAGATTTGTAAAAACTTTACAGAATATGTCCTCATAACAAAGATATGCATGCACTAAACAATATGTACTATTAAGTAATTATAATATTTAGTTCTAACTAAGTAGAATTTTATAAAAGCCAAATCTAAAATATTCTCTTTTCCTCATCTTATCAGCACTATATGGTTGTCTCAAAAAAGAAGACATTTTTCTACCCAATTATCTTGTCCATATACTGTCTATTATACAGAAAGTACAATTTATTGTAATTTCAAATTAAGCACAGGAAAAAATGTCTTTTTAATAACATATATTTGATAAGAAAAATAAATAAGACAATTCATGAATCCTAATAGTCTATTAGGACCAATACTATGGACCAATACTATGTATGGTAAATAATAAACAGTACAGTGTAACTTACCTCAGGTAATTCTGTTATCTTCAGCACTTGTAAGAATTTGTTAATATTATCTGTGTGCTTAAATTGAAGTCCCACTATCTGGAATATTAATTGAAATCATATGTAACTCAACCTCTTTGTTTTATTACAGAATATGATGTTTATAGTAAATTATAAATTTAAGTTTATAAACGTACGTTTATAAATTTAAGACAAAGTTACCTTATAACGTCTCTGGTCAATGTCGTAAATCTTGTTCAAAGGTAATGATTCAGGTGAAATAAAATGTCCCAATTTGGCGAGATATACGCCATTACGTAAATTTTCCTCGAAGTCAACAGCATGCGGCAATTTCTCTTTGATACATGCTTCCATCCATGTTTTGGCTTCTTCTAATCTGCATAAATATTCGTATGCTATTGTTCGCAAACGGATTACATCCATTTCTTGCGCAGTTTTGCGAACTTCAGTATCGCCTATAAATATTATGATTAATGTATCTATGTGTCTGAGCATATGATAATATCCGAGATATAACAATGAACGCAACCAAATCAAAGGATAATTACTTACAATCGTCAATTTTTCCTATCATAGTTTCTTCTTCTTTACCCATGGTCACTAATAATGTATTTATTAACCAAAATTATATATCATATTTACGATATTTTAAATATTTTATTCCATAAATATGCAAATAGATTCGATGTTATCTTAAAATCACATACAGTCGTCTATTCAGTAACACAAATATTTTCAAAAGTTCAAAACACTAATGGCAGTTACAGCGGTTATATCACTAGCAAAAGTAAATATCTCTGTGCCAATGATAAGATAATTGTTACATTTAGCTGTATTATGGAAGATATTGTTAAATGTGACTGATTAAAATAATAATAATAATAATTTCCATAAAATATGTACTCTAACCATGGGCATTTTAAAATTAAACTTAAAAATTATTGCAACAACAAAATGACGCTTACAAAATCTTTGATACAATTTGATACACAATAGTTATAGACCAATGAGATTAAATTCACCACACATTTTAGAGTTTGTGTAATCCAATAAATATTGTATAATACACATAATTAATATTGCTATTGTTATAATGCATTAACTTTTTCATAGTAATAACGTCAAATCTTTCTAAATTCAAAACTAGATTCGTGAGTTAAACATAACCAAAAAGAAAGAAGTACTTAGATTCTATTTTCTGAACTTTTCTGTTAAAAGTATACGACAGAATGGACGAAGAAACTGCAGAAGGGGAACCGAATAATGAATTGATATGTACTTGTTCATGTTTACCTGACAGTGTTTCATCAGAGACAGTCGAAATTCCAGAACGCAAACGATTTATTTTAACAACAGTAGCGAGGACAGAAAATTATTTGAGAGAACGTCGTATCCCTGAACTAGTTCGATTCCTTTTTACTAAAATTATAGCTGAAGCCTCTGATAAACCTGTAGTTTATCTTGAACACCTCCTCGATGATTGTATGCTATTTCGCGCAGGCCATGGATCGCCTCCAGTTTTGTATGAGAAACGGTAGTTGTAAAGTTTAGCTACTTTTAATGAGTAATTCGGGTACAGATATTATTAAGCCATGTTTAAACTGTTTTTAGCCATTTAGAAGCAGTAATAAAAAGTTTTGATCCGGGTAACCGCGGATGGATGAGCGCCGGTCAAATACGTCGGATGTATACCACTTTGGGGCTTACTCTTGATAATGCAGAAGAAACATACGAAGAAAGATATTCCTGTGATGTCGTGCTGGAGAAAGTACGACAAGCTCAAGAAGTAGAACTATTTGATTTATTGTCAGCAGGCATGGCTGTGGACACATTATATAATGATCGCAAGGCCGCTAAGTTAGATATTCCGTAGTAGGTCATTCAACATCCTAATTGTTAATTTTCTTGACATCTCTGTTATTAACTAATTAGGTATATAATTGGAACAGAAAATAAAGCAATAGAAGACTTTAGCACTATCAAAATCTTTTTCTAATTAGCTGGTGTACAATATACCTTAAAATATGTAGTGTTCTATGTGTAGAAAGTAGCAGACCAGAATGCGGAGCCCTGTGGGACACCTGCCGTTATTCGGCGTGGGGAAGAGACGGTTCCTTCGTGCCTGAACCGAAAGGATCTGTTTTGGAGGTACGAAGCCACTATACGGATTAATCGGTCGGGGAGGCCTAATTTGTTGAGTTTGTATATTAGGCCTCCGTGCCAGACTTTATCGAAAGCCTTGGCTACGTCGAAAAAGACTGCAACTGTCCTTTCGCGTCTTGGGTAAAACCCGCTCAATATGTATTCGACAATGCGGTGGATTTGCTGAGGGCATGAGTGGGCCGCTCGAAAGCCGAATTGCTGGGGTATAATTAACGGGGGGGCGTCTGTGGGAAGGAGATGCCTTCTCAGACGAGTAATGATTATTCTCTCAAAGACTTTGCCCATAGCCTTGAGGAGGCTAATGGGTCGGTGATTGGAGGGGATGTTAAGAGGTTTCCCTGGTTTAGGGATCCCTATGACTGTTGCCTCTTTCCATGC
Organism: Jemadia pseudognetus; assembly: GCA_018244755.1. NCBI lineage: Eukaryota > Metazoa > Arthropoda > Insecta > Lepidoptera > Hesperiidae > Jemadia > Jemadia pseudognetus. Next base: position 301 of record DWTO01000692.1, on the reverse strand, counting down.
AGTTGGGAAGAAGCATTGGTCGAAGCAGGCGTTGAAAATGATAGTTAAGAGATTGAGAACCTGCTCAGGAAAATGTTTGAGCGCGACGTTTGAGATACCGTCCGCTCCTGGGGCTTTTCGACTTTTCAGACCACGGATGGTGGAGCTGACTTCGTCGGTAGTGATCGTGATTGGGTCGGCGGTGATGGGGAGTGAGTTCAACTTAGTGACCTCGTCCTCCACCGCTTGGACATGCTCGGAATTATAATTTTGGGTGCTGGGAGAGCATTGTGAGGCAATGCTGTCAGCGAAGCATTCGGCT